>JBAMJV010005213.1:0-51971 GCA_037951105.1 Echinarachnius parma
CAGCGCTCTAATACTATAGTACCTCTAATTATCTCTCTTTCTGATTTAGATTGTGATTCTTGTATCTCTTTATGACTAATGTGGGTCATTCTCAATAAGTGTATATTTTCGACCATCGTGAGATCGTGAAAATCAAAACTATTTCTCCACTTTCTTTCTGTGTGTTTATATGTTAAAGGGCAATGAAACTATGGCTTTCGGCTATTATCGTTTAGAGGGTGAACAGACATTTTATTTGATACATAACTTGGCAATTTTGGCCTCCTGGATCCCATGAAATCCTTACGTGAACATACCCACATTTTACTAATTCTTACGGCGGCAAAAGGTGATGGGAGCGGCCATGTTCTTGTAATTGCCCGACATGCTTTGCAAACTATGACGAGTGTGTTCGGGCCGAACAAAAAGCTTTTCACTGATTTACAGACTCGTCAAAGCATATACAAGTATTCAGACAATGGTTTCAATAGAAGCTATTGAAATGCATTAGTGCATATCACTGACCATAAGTCCGCACACACCTAATAATGGCGGCCTCCAGTGTTCGCATGAATAGTGGTAAACCTGATAGAGTTTTCACATATTTCTCCCAAAGCAGAAATCTGAGTCGGAGTTAGATTGTCGCATTTTAACTGAATAACATAATTCACTTCTTATTCAATCTTCGTTTGGAAAGAAAGGGTGACTGTGAAAAGAAAGAAAAAAAAATTGGTCAACCATAATCAAATTTTTTTTCTCTAGAGCCACCATTTATACTTGCCTTGCTGAATAAATAGTGAATTTTGCCAAATAGTTTTGCTTTCAATCAGTGTGATGACATTTTCTCGGGAAATTAGGATGAAGAGAGGTACATTATTACGAGTAAATATATCGCTAAAAATACCAATACAAATATTTTTTACCAGAGTATAATCTTTGTTGAAATTTATGCATTTGAACTCGGCGTGACGGAGATGACTGAAGCGTGTATTTAAGAATACATTAGAATCACAATAATCTAAAATTCATGCAAACTTAGCTTTGTCATAGAATATTTGTCAATTTTGAACAACATTGTGTGTCAATTAACTGAGTTCACAATAAACACAAACTCATCATCTCAGTCACAAAAGAGCCGTGACGGAGATGACGCGTGACAGAGATGACTATCAGACACATATAAAGCGCCGATAGCTAATGGCAATGTATGCAATACAAATGAGCGATAGTGTTGTATGGTTGTTCCGTGGGCACATTCATACAAATGATTAGAAATTCAATTTAACATCTTTAACTAGCTAATATCAATCGTTCGGAGATGACAATCATCATCTCCGTCACAAAAATAATGTGACGGAGATGATGCATGATGGAGATGACTATCAGACACATTTAAAGCGCTGATAGCTAATAGCAATGTATGCAATAGAAATAAGCGATAGTGTTGTATCTAGTTGTTCCGTGGGCACATTCATACAAATGATTAGAAGTTCAATCTAACATCTTTAACTAGCTAGTTCGGAGATGATAATCATCATCTCCGTCACAACAAAAATGTGACGGAGATGATGCGTGACGGAGATGACTATCAGACACATTTAAAGTGCTGATAGCTAATAGCAATGTATGCAATAGCCAATACAAATAAGCGATAGTGTTAACAAGTATAGTTGTTCCGTGCGCACATTCATACAAATGATTAGAAGTTCAATCTAAAATCTTTATCTACCTAATAGCAAGCGTTCAGAGATGACGCTTAATAAAGGTTTTTGATAAAAATCTATAAAAAAAAAATGTTACTTACCTGGTGACCGGAGCAGAAACATGTCTCTTCTTTCTACTACCTAGTCACCCGACATTTTGCCACCACGATCACTCAAATTTAGCATTTTTTTGTACCGTAGATGGTGGACTCAAAATGCGTGATGGAGATGGTGAAAAATATCGGGACACAAAAAACAGACTCCTTTTTTGAAAAAAAAATCTTAAGTCGTTGCACGTGTGCATATTTATTCTTCGTATTCGTAGTCAACTCATAAAATTGAATTTATTAAGGTATATTAGGACAAAAAATATGCATCTTTTTTTAAATGCTACATTATGATATTTTTACATGATTCCATCGGGACATGCGAGTTTGAGGGGGGTGGAACATAAAAAATAATAATTTTAAAAAAAGTATGAGAGTTATCACTTTATCTTTTTTTTCATTTTTTGTTTTTTTAATTACTTGTAAGTCAACACAAAGAGGTAAAAAAAAAAAAGCTTTACTTTTTTTTCTATGCGACACCAAAGTAGCGGGACGCAAAACTATACACTTATCGAAGAATGTACAGCTCTTAGTCTTAGAAACGTATGTATTGAGCGCTTTATAAAAGTTATTTATCATCATTTGTATTATTATTTTATTTGCATCAGCACTCTGAGACAGTGTTAGTTGAGGATCACATGACCTTGGACTCTCGGAGGAAGGATTTGATTGACCCGGAAAGAGAAAGAACGAAGCATTACGTATTTGCATCAGCAAAGTGAGATCTGTGAGTTGAGGATTGCTTGACCTTTGACTCTCGGAGGAAGGAATTTGATTGACCTTGAAGTTGAAGGAGAAAGAGAAAGAAGCCTGTGCACGGTAGTGTGTACACTGCAAGGTTCATTATTGCAGTGCTCATCAGCACTGTGTGTGAACTTGACCCCGAGGAAGAAGGATTTGACTGACCCGGAAGGAGAGAGAGAGGCCTGCGCATTGCATGATGGGGGATGACAAGGGGCGAGAGGAGGGGGGTGAGATTGGCCCCGGGCAGCTTTACCAGCACTTCATCGTCATGGAGGACATGATGGACAAACTCAAGGTACATTATCAGGGCGGTGTTTTGAACACAAAGATCCTAAGTTGAACTTAACTCTTAAGTTGGACTTAAAACATATGGAAAGCCATAATTAGTTTCTTTGAAATTTGTTTGTAAAAGTTATATTAAAAGGCATGAAATGTTGATTAAAATCATTAATATGTTCTAACTTCTATCAGCAAGGACATTTCATTTTCTTAATGTGTATTTCATGAAAAGTCTGAAATACTATAATTTTTTCTTCTGAATATATTTTATTCCAAGGCTACAAATGGCTTACCATAGTTTTTAAGTCCAACTTAGAGATGAGTTCAACTTAGGATCTTTGTGAAACACCCCCAATGACTGTGGGGTAGCTAAGGGGGCAGGAGGGACATGTTTCTACCCCCCCCCCCCCCCCCCTTTCAATAATTTGGATGAATAAAACAAAAACATAGTGGGATTACAAGGATAAGTTTTTATTTGAAATAATTAAGCGTGTCCCCCCCCCCCCCTCCCCCCCCCCCCAAAAAAAAAAAAAAACAATACAAAAATAAAATAAAATTAAAAAAAACAAAATAAAATAATAATAATATGATTTGGGTGTTCAATCACCCAAAACTCTTTGTTATAAATCCAACAGATTACAACTTTGGAATTTGTCTTTGTTATAATAACTGCAATTTATTTTAATCTACCACCAAACGTGAAAATGTAGAAATGGTGCCAGCTTGCCAGCAACAAAATAAAAACAACATATTTTCAGCATTAAATTATACTTCCTGATGATTACGCTTTGTCTACGAGAACCGAGTGGATCTCATAATCTCGAAGGGAATGGGTTAAAAACTAATCATCAAAAAGGTGAAAATAACTGCCAACTTGTTAATTATACATGGAAGCATTTGATTGTGTTAAATTATAAACCCCTGAAAGTTAGTTTGTAATTTCTTTTAAATGCTATTTTAAACACCGAAGCGACTTTCTGTTTCCATTCTATCATAGCTTCTGAACTATGAGGAGGAGTTCTTGAAAGAACTTGGTTTCAAACCGTTGTCGAGGCACTACTTTGCCATAGCGACCAACCCTGGTGAGCAGTTCTACATGTTTACGTCTCTGTCGGCATGGCTCATCAACCTCTCCGGCAGGCAGTTCGACAGACCTCAGGAGGTAAAGATCTTGATTGATTGAGAGAGTGATTGATTGAATGATTGATTGATTGATTGATTGATTGATTGATTGTTTGAGTGATCGATTGCTTGCTTGATTGATCGATCGATTAACGTCTCTGTCGGCATGGCTTATCAACCTCTCCGGCAGGCAGTTCGACAGACCTCAGGAGGTAAAGATCTGAAAGTTATTGATTGATTGAGAGAGTGATTGATTGATTGGTTGATTGATTGATTGATTGATTGATTGATTGATTGATTGATTGATTGATCGATTGACGTCTCTGTCTAAACTGCTATTTGTTAACATTATTCTCTTAGTATGACGATCCAAACGCTACGATAGCCAACATTCTGACAGAGGTTCGGCAGATGGGGGCAGCAACCGACTTTCCCCCGAACAAGCTGAAGACGGGCCATGGCGAATACTGCATCTACGTCTTGGACAAATTGGCTGACGAGGCACTCAAGAAATCAGGATTCAAATGGGGAAAGTAAGAAGTCATTTTCCATTAAAGGGATAGTACAGTTCTGGTCGAAATGAATTTGGTTTGATTTGATTTGATTTGATTTGATTTGATTTGATTTAATTTATTCATTTATTTGATCTTATTAACTAAATTTTAAAAATCATCATTAAAAACTAATAGTTATAATTCAGTGATGCTTGAATGGTAGGAAAAAAAACGTACAAACGTCAATACAGGGCTGTTTTCATTCAAAAGGCAGGGTAAACAGAACCTAAACATGTTTGTGAATGCAACAATAAAACAACTGTTGTTTCATAGTGTAAATTCTTTTTTTTTCAGGGACCATCATATCAAGCAATAACGTCTAATATAAGAAATATACAACCTTGTTATTTTAGTTAGTTTTTGTAAATATGTCTTCTTTTTTTCTTCATTTATATTGGAAATGCAAAATTATAATTATTAATTAATAAATTATACTATGTCATGTTAAATGAAGGCATTTCTTTATCATTTGTGTAAGTATTTGTATTGATTATGAGATTATGTTGAAAATAAATGTAAACAAATTAAATAAAATCAAAACAATTATGTGTATATAAGTTATATTTCATGTTATGATAATTGTTATTAAACCATTTCAAAGTAACATGAGGCAGGGTATAAAGCAGAACTTAAATATGTACATCAATGCAACAGTATATTAACAATTATGTGTATATATGGGCTTATATAAGATATTTCAAATGTAATATTATGATGATTTCTATTATGACCAGGCCCGTGTACCCTGAGGAGGAGACTGAGGAGGAATCTGCAGTGGAAGAGGATGTGGAACTCACTCTGGACAAAGTAGAGGATGAAATCGCTGTAAGTAGTACAGGGGGCAGGGGCCAAATTACTGACCAGCGACATTTACCATGGTATTTAGCATCATTGGCTCTAACTCATCGATGTCAATATGCTAGAATTGCATACAAATCAACAGAACGCGTAGCAGAGCATGCATAACGCTCGTTCAACCGTAGAGATCAGTGGAACTAGGGCTGGTCCTGGGTCATGATCGTGCTCTCGGCCACATGTAGTCTCCACTTAGAGCCGTAGAGCAGGAAAATTACGTAAATCCACTCTATTGGCCAAACAAATTGATGAGCATGGTTGAAATAGTATAAAAGAGGGTTCATGTGGTAAAATATGAACCATAACATTTGTAAAATGCCAAAATAGGAAAGTTCCATGCACCACTGATTAGATTGGGCAAAATTAAAGTTCTCCCGGGCTTTGGTCTTGTAGCTAGCTGATCTGCCACGCACGGCCATGGGGATAAAAGCGTATATTTCATTTTTGTGTGGGGTGTTTCTCAATACTCTTCATTTGAAATAAAGGGAACTAACCCTCCAAAATATCTTGCTAATAAATGAAAAAGAATCGTTTTTGTCGTTCATTCAAACAAACAGAAAATCAAGTAATTTGTTACCAGAAAAATGTTATGAGAAATCACTGTTGGTCTGCAAAACAAATTATTACAGCGCAGAGAGACATACGGGATATGCGCGTTATAAATACATTATTATTATTAACATTGTTAACATTCCCCATTTTTTTATGACAGGAGGAGGAAGACTTGGATGAAGAGGAGAATTTCCTGGATCTGGAAGGACTGAGAAATCTGCAATCAAATAAGGCAAGTAGCAATTAAACAATTAAAAGTTACATTCGTAGTATTTTAAATGGAAAAATTATAAAACAGTTTTGACCATTTCCAGATAATTGTAATTAATCCTGTTGAAAAAAACATTGTCAATTAGAGAAAATGTGTGATACAGTGGAACCTCTATAAAAAAAAAAGAGCTCTGATATATAACAAATCCCTCTCATAACAAATTGATTTTGCTGGTCCCAGCTCTTTATATTGTTTTCCTAGCCCTGATTTGGAGTCACTTTCCCAAATTAATGAGAAGATGTTTGAACTTGAGCAGCATGATATGATGCAACTTGTTTATCAGGGATTTCTAGTTAAATTATTAATCTTTGAATACTCCCTGTGGTATCAAAGTACCACATTTTTACAGTAACATAATTTGTTTTGGGTCAAGCTAATCTCTTAGCAAGTTCCAAAATCGAATGTTGTATAGCCAAGGCTCCACACTTACCTTTTTTGCTGGTGGACCGGTCGGGCCAGTGAAACAATTTCTTCCCCTTTTCTGGTGGCCCGAAAGAAAAATTTACTGGCCTAAAAATTTAATTTCATGTACAAATTTGGAACTATTCAAAACATCACTCTTTCCTGATCAAATTTGTGATTATAATGAAGCATGACATGGAAGAAAACAATTGTTTTCTTTCTAATTTGTCAATGTCGGGTTGAAAATCTACTTGCCCGATCGGGCCACCAAAATATGACTTTCATACATATTTGCTGGCCCGAAGTGCAAATTCACTGGCCCCAGTGCGAGTGTCGAGCCCTGGTATAGCCCTTACTAATGCTAAATATAATTTATTTTTCATCGAGGTCCGGTTGAGCAAGGAGAATAGAAATTTGTCAAATTTAGCTTGCCCCTAAGCCAGCATTATGTGGCCCACAACTCATGATTATGGTACATGACAACAAATTCTGATCGTTTTGATTGCCCAGTTGGGCAAGTATAATGTGACATTTGTTAGATTCTGGTGGCCCCGAGCCATCCTGTCTTAAACAAAGGTTAGCACAGGTTCTCTAGATTATCCATGTGGGGCTGTGCTTATGTTGAGCCCTGCCCAAACAAATACAGTCAAACCTGTCTTAGTGACCACCTGTCTATAGCAGCCAACCTGCCTATAGATAAAAGGCCACCATAAGTAATTGCCTGTAGAGAAAATCTGTGTCATGGAACCTGTCTACAGTGGCCACTATTCTTGTTTCCCTTTAGGTGGTCACTATACACAGGTTTGACTGTACCAACATTGTGATTATCATTTTTGTTTTTTTCATTATTTGCAGGAGGCTGCTGAGAGCTCACGCCCGGAGGAGATCATGGAGTCAACGGTGGACGCCAACGACTGGAAACTGGAGGTGGAGCGAGTGACCCCCTCCCTCAAGGTTCACATCAGAACAGATAACAAGGATTGGAGAACGCACGTAGATCAGATGCACACACACAAGGACGGAATCGAAGCTGCCCTGTCAGAAACGAAGGTTGGTCAAAAAATCTAGACTACCCAGAAATATTTATCTCTATAACAACCTCTGACCATGAAATTTAAATGAAAAATAAACAAAGAAAATTGGGTTTCCCAAAGAAATTTAGAGATATTTACTTGCTCAAGCTTCATAGATAACAATTGATAACAAGGACTAGAGAATGCCCTTAGACCAGATGCACAAAGACGAAATCGAAGCCACCCTGTCTGAAACAAAGGTTTGGTCTTTAGGAATAATACTCCTTAACCCTATCAAGCCTAAGGGGGGGGGGGGGGGCTGAATGAGCCCCCCCTACCATATTTTTTACTGCCACGCCCACATTTTTCATCCAACGTTCACCAAATTTGGTGACTTTTCCTAAAATTTCATAGGGAACATTGTGGTATGAAATTTAAAAGTGTCGGGTTTTTCCCGTTGCCATGGTAACCACTTTCTGAAAGGCATGTTTGTCAATTTAAGTCTTATTTTGTTTTTCTTGCACTAAACAAGTAAATCGTGTAAAAGTGTTTTCTATTTGAAATTTAAAAACTGTACAAAAGTAAAGTCACAATATCAGAAAATAGATGTCACTAGTTTGTTTTTGTTTTTTCTTTGTTTTTCAAGAACAAAATGGCGGAAAACAATAGAAATAATAAGAATTACTAAAAAACTAAGTTTCTCATACTTTTCTGATTTTTTTTTCGTCTAAATTTGAATTGAACAATCTTTCCATACAAAACCCAAGGTATTGAAATGGTATTTTCATCTTCAATTAGTAACAGTATCTAGTAAACTTATATTGAAAGTGATTTTTTATATCAAATTATATAACACAAAATTAGTGTAATATGTGAAATTCATTGTAGGCCTACTGTCCAGGCATTGACATGAATTAGTTTATTCATATATGATCGGTAACATGTTGTCATGACCCGAACAAAATTTCATGGATATTTCTTTTGTTTTTCTTTGTTTTTAAGGACAAAATGGCGCAAAACAATGAATATAAAGTCATATATAATTTTGATCTATTTTTATGATATTTTTGTGATTAAAATCTGCTAGTGAGGGTTTCTAATGATGTCAACAAACATTTTTATATGAAAAAATCCATTTGGTTTAAGTTTATAGGGCAAAAATCAAAGAAATTGCATACGTAAATTATCATGTACTGTAATTGTAATGTGTTTGATAAGTTGTGTGAAGGTCACCTCCACAATGACTTTTTGGACCTAATGGGCATCTAAATCCCATCAAATTCCACAGAAATGTCCTGATCTATGTTCCAGAATATGTAATATTACATAATTATGTAGAAAAAATAAATGTGCCTACTTGATAACAGTCCACTTGGCGAAAACAGCTCGAAAACTTCTATATTCTGACATTTTCTATGGTTTTTATCATATTATCGTAAATAGCGCCCTCATATGGTGACATCTGAAAATGTTTATGATTGCAAGTTGTAGAGCTTGACCTGCCTGACACATGTGCCAAATATGAAAGTGGTTGATTGAATAATAAAGAAATTAGAGAGGGGGCCCTATGAGCCCCCCCCCCCCCCCCCCCCTTGGGCCTGGGAACGCCAAAATAGCTTGGGCTTGATAGGGTTAATAGTTAATTATCAGACCTGCCAACCGTCCCGAATTTCCCGGGACAGTCCCACTCCCAATTTCTTAATTTTATAAAGCCCTGAAATCGGTACGTCCCTATTTAAAAAAAAAATTGTTTTAAAGTCTTATTTATCCAGGTTAGCCTCCTCGGTGCTCTTTTGCTCTGTTCTCCCAGAGTGACCTGCATCTAATAGAAATATTACTCGGCCATTTTTTATACACTTCCACACTTTATTGTGTTAAAGGGTTAGACTCCAATGGTGTGTAGATAGTGTAAGATCCTATGATTCTAGTATCATTTTAAGCCTATAATGGCCCTTCAAATGCCGCCTGAACCCCCACAAGGGGGCCCTGCCCCCTGAACCCCTGCAGGGGGCCTAGGCGGCCCCCTGGACCCCCGGGCAAGTTTGTCCCTATTTCTAGAATTGAAATGTTGGCAGGTATGAACTATGCGTAAGGTTTGGGGGCTTTTTTTTTAGGGGGGGCATTTCAGGGGCTGTATCGCCTTAAGCCCCAGTTTATTTTTCACTTCAAGCCACATATCTTTCTCCAGGGTCACTTGGACAAGTTGCACAAGGAATCTTTTGCTGCTATAAAATAAAAACAAATTTTAAATGTCTTCCCTTTTTTCCCTCCCAGGGTCAGTCTGACAAGTTGCACAACGAAATAAGGCCACAAAAAAAAAAAAAAATTTGAAAGCAAATAATAAATGTCCTTCCTTTCTTTCTCCCCAGGGTCATCTGGACAAGTTGCACAAAGAAATCACCAGGACGCTGGAGAAGATTGGCAGCCGAGAGAAGTACATCAACAATCAGCTGGAGCACTTGTTAGGGGATTTCAGGTCCACACAGGACGGACTAGCAGAGGTAAATGCACTGATCACTGTTCCTCATATATAAAAAAAAAAAAAAAAGTATGTTAAAATACAAATAACATGGAGGCTAAGAGAGTACATCAACAATCAGCTGGAGCACTTGTAGGGAGATTTCAGGTCCACACAGGACGGACTAGCAGAGGTAAATGCACTGATCACTGTTCCTCATATGTAAAAAAAAAAAAAAAAACGTATGTTAAAATACAAATAACATGGAGGCTAAGAGAGTACATCAACAATCAGCTAGAGCACTTGTTGGGGGATTTCAGGTCCACACAGGACGGACTAGCAGAGGTAAATGCACTGATCACTGTTCCTCATATGTAAAAAAAAAAAAAGTATGTTAAAATACAAATAACATGGAGGCTAAGAGAGTACATCAACAATCAGCTAGAGCACTTGTTGGGGGATTTCAGGTCCACGCAGGACGGACTAGCAGAGGTAAATGCAGATCGGATCACTTTCCCTTCTTATAGCATTACACAAATATTAAATACCAAGGGTCCTGAGTATTTTTTGTTTTTGTTTGTTTGCTTGTTGTTGTTGTTTTTTTGTTTTTGTTTTGGGGGGGGGGGGGGCAAGAGAAGTACATCAACAATCAGCTAGAGCACTTGCTGCAGGATTTCAGGTCCACTCGGGATGGACTAGCAAAGGTAAATACAGTGATCACTTTCCCCATTTATAGCATGATAAAAATGTAAAATACCAAGGGCCCTGAGTTTTTTTGTTTTGTTTGTTTGTTGTTGTTTTTTGGGGAGCCAAGAGAAATTCATCAGCAATCGGCTGAAGCACTTGTTACAGGATTTCATGTCCACACGGGATGGACTAGCAGAGGTGAATGAAAGGGTTTGAATACAATAACTGACCATTGTGATTAAATCTGCTTGAACATTATGACAATGATATGAAATGTCTTCAAAACATATATATGTTGATATAATAAAGCTGTCATTTAAAAGACAATATTTTGTGTCATATGATGCTACCTTAATGTATCTTCGAAATTATCCCCCCAAAATGAGTTTTTGTCTGTTTTCGCATAATGTACAATTCCAATTTTATACAGTGAACTACCAGGGGCTTAGACCTGGGGTGGGCGGGCGCATCGACAATCAGCTAAAACACATGTTTCACCACAATATGATGTCATCATCTTATATTATATAATTATTTTGTTTTCTCCTTCAGGTGAAGGAGCAGTATCGTCAGGCGAGTGGGGGCGTGACGGACAGGACCAGGACGCTGGCAGAGGTGACGGAGGATCTGGAGAAAATCAAACAAGAGATGGAGGAGAGAGGGTCTAGCATGACCGATGGATGTAAGTTACAAAAGTTTAAATCCTTCTCTTACCATTTTGGCACATAACTTAGGCGGCGCCTCTACATACTGTAGGCCACACGTCTACTTTGTAGTGATAGCTACAGACGGGGGAATGGTTACCCATTACATAAATGATAAGGTAAAATTGTTAGTCCAGAATTATTGTTATTGTATAATGTATATATTACAACAGAGACAATTCAGTTAGGGAAAGAAGTTATGTCTCCATTGTTGTTGTTATTTTGTATTGTTTTGAATGAAACGCTAGGACAATTGCCAACATATTTGTGGTTTGTTAGTCCTACATTTGAGCAAGAATATAACAAGATAGTTTAGACTTTGCATGGTTAGTCATTTTCAGATTTTGTTGTTTATATAACGATCACTGCATACCAGTTAATGTTTCCCTTGAATTTTAATATAATAATAATATATTTTAAAAAGATAGCAATTTTCCACCTATTTTGATGTCATAAAAAGGTAGCAAACAAATAGGGAGTTGCCAATTTTGATAAGCGATATTTTCAATTTTGCCTTGAAATAGTTCTCTTGTCCTGGGTGGGTTAAGCACAAGTTCTGAACGATTGGCCTGCCTAGAGACTCCCGAGTCACTTTTTATGTGTAAAAAATCATACTTATTTTGATCTCTTTTCAGCTCCACTGGTCAAGATCAAGCAGGCCCTGCAGCGGCTCAAGAATGAGGTCATCCAGATGGACGTTAGGATAGGAGTCGTGGAGCAGAGTTTACTGCAAGCCAAACTCAAAGACAAGACCAACATGCAGAGAGACATGAATAAACCAGTCAGCGATGCCAATGACTATGAATACTAACTGGTAGTCACCCTAAATTATTGTGACTATTGATAGTCATTTCCTTAGCACTTGATTGGAGCAGAGTTTACATCAGGCCAAATTCAAAGGCAAGACCAACATGCAGAGAGACATGGATAAACCAGTCAGCGATGCCAATGACTATGAATACTAACTGGTAGTCACCCTAAATTATGTTGACTATGGTTAGTCATTTCCTTAGTACTTGATAGGAGTCATGGAGAAGAGTTTACTTCAGGCAAAACTCAAAGGCAAGACCAGCATGCAGATAGACACGAATAAACCAACCGGTGATGCAAATGACTTTGACTATTAATTGGTAGTCCCCCTTACTTTTGGTGACTATCGTTGTTAGTCATTTCCTTAGTATGTGATAGGAGTCGTGGAGCAGAGTTTACTAAAGGCCAAACTCAAAAGACAAGACCAATATGCAGAGGGACATGTATTAACCAGTCAGCGATGCAAATGACTATGACTACTAATTGGTATAGTCACCCTAAATTATTGGACTATGTTTAGTCATTTACTTAGTACTTGATAGGAGTCGTGGAGCAGAGTTTACTACAGGCCAAACTCAAAGACAAGACCAATATGCAGAGGGACATGAATTAATCATGCCAGTGATGCAAATGACTACCAATTTGCTAGTCACCCTAAATTATTGTGACTATGGTTTTAAGTCATGCATTTAGTACTTTGATAGATGTTGGGACAGCTAGCCGAGCTAGGAGTCATGGAGCATATTGTACTACAAGCCAAACTCAAAGACAAGACCAATTTGCAGAGGGACATGAATAAACCAGTCAGCGATGCAAATGACTACTAATTTGTATAATAGTCACTCTGACTTAGGTTGAATGTGGATGTAAGTAATTTGTTAAGACTTAAATGGACATCAGGATAAGAGTCATGGAGCAGAGTTTTATCATTTGTCATCAAACTTTCGACAATAATGTGACTCGGTATAAGACATATTTTCAGAGAGGGTCTGGTAAAACAGAGTGTTAAGTCAATCCCAACGTATTTGTATTTGAACATTAATAACGTTTGATCTACTGCATTGCTAGCATTTACCTGTTAGCGGAGTTCAGCATCATGACAAGGATGCAACTTTCTGTAATATATCAAATCATTTTGTGTATTATTATGAATGTTTTTCCCTCCATGGACCCTAGCTTGAATACATTGGGGACCTGCATGTCAAAGGGGGGGGGGGGGGGGGGGGGGGGGGGGGGGGGGGGGGGGGGGGGGGGGGGGGGGGGTGCATAAAGAGTTGCGATTAATTGCAACTCTGATAATGCGCATATTTTCTTACTTGCATTTAATTGCACCTTTGCGATTGCTTGCATCTCCCTATGCAACACCCCTCAGAGCTAAACTTTGGACTTGAATACTGTATGTATGTATATACGTCTGGGACATTATTGATAATATCATAATTACTTTAGATAAAACATCACCTTGATATGTAATGATTAATGTAGCATTTGGAAGACATTGCGTTGTATTCGTTTGAAAATCACTATATGTATTTTGTATTATACATGGGTGGGTGGCCTTGCTTTGAAATTTCCAAGATGGCATTTATTGCATAATTCTGCCACAAACTTTTACAGATGGTTTATATGCCTGTCCTTCCTTGTTAGCTTTTCCACTGATAAAATCTAGCGCGGTAGCAAGAGGGTCACCAGGCAAAGATCTCGGGTCAAAAGCCAGGGCTCGACACTTACAGCCCTTGCCCGCTTGCCCGGGGCAAGTAACAAATTATGTGGAGCAAGTAAAATTTCATTCATTTACAGGTTTGCTTGCCCAATCGGGCACCTAAAAAATTGTTAAAGTACAAGAAAACAATGTTATTTTGTATGTGTAAATCTCATCTAGAAGAAAGAGGGCAAGAAAATTGTTTATTGGGGCAGGTAAAATGTAAAAATCAGGGATGCCACTTTTCCGGTTTTAGACGGAATTCCGGTTTTTCCGTCATCAATCAAAAAAAGTTCCGTCTTTCACTCCCTCTCTCCCCCTCTCCCCCTCTCTTCAAATCATTTTCTTTTCCTGTCTACAGCTAGCGTGCGTGCGCATCTTTTACTCATGACATTCCGCATATAATATATGGGAATACTGTTGTAACGAGCGCGCGCTCGCATTGAATAGCGTATGGTATACCGCACTCGAATGAGAGAGGAAGACCATTCGCTTAACACACCGGTAGCCGTTTTTCAATACGTACGCAGTATACATGTATTTCATGTATGTACACGCGATCGAACAGCAGTGCAGTGCATACGCTATACACGGAGAGTTAGGTCTGCCGCGTTGTGTTTCCGTTTTTTTGGAGGCGACCCAGTGGCATCCCTGAAAAATGATTCATTATATATATACTTGCCCAAATGGGCCAGTACAGAAAAAAAAGTTAGTGTGGAGGCTTGAGAAAGCTGTTCTTAATTTGTAGGTGTCAGCTAACCATTTTGGTCCTATCTAAAAAATAAATATTCCTAGTATGCTTTATCTAAATAATGTACAAATTGATGTGAGCTAAAACTTTAATACCAGCAAGCACCTTGGCTTGAAATCACAAAGGAGGTTTATGTAACACTTGGTTTAAACCAAAATGTGTAAATTGATGGAGATAGAATGTAATTGTTTAACGTTTTAACAATGTTGAATCTACAAGTTGGTAAAAAGATGTCTATGTTTTCAGATGGTGATCTTATTTGGTGCTGCTGGTTAGCAAGCACCAACTGCGGTATCATGAGAAATTGGCAAATGTGATTTTTGTGTTTGTCTTTGTTTAGTCTACAAGCAGCACTTCATAGAT
Organism: Echinarachnius parma; assembly: GCA_037951105.1. Lineage (NCBI taxonomy): Eukaryota > Metazoa > Echinodermata > Echinoidea > Clypeasteroida > Echinarachniidae > Echinarachnius > Echinarachnius parma. The sequence goes on from JBAMJV010005213.1 coordinate 15,057, forward strand.
GTACGAGACCATGGTTTACATATAAACCTTGTTTGTGAATTCCACCCCTTGTGTCAATCTGTATTATATCCACTAGAACAGGAAGGAAATTGTCTCCAAGACCAATAGTACATTATCAATGAAAACTCAACTAGCACATTGGCATTACAGTGGAACCTCTTTATAAAGAGCTCTGTTATAACGAGGTACCTGATAAAGCGAGTCTATTTCACAGGTCCAGGTTATATGTATTTGATTATTTTTAAGCCCTAATGCATCAATGTATCTGATATAACGAGGTTAATTCAATGGACCCAACATGCTCGTTATAACGATGTTTCACTGTACCATTATTTTGTTATGAGAAAAAAATAAAAGCTAAATGCTGAATATAGGTTTAATTGATATCTGCTCGTTTTTAGGTGACAGCTAGGTTATTGTATTTGGAAATAACCAAAATACTACAACCCTAATTCAATCTTTGGTTCAAGAGGAACGTAGTATAATACTTGTGTATTTTTTTAAGTTCATCACAAATATAGATGATGGACTTGTGTAAATAGAGAATACTTTAATTTGTATATATTTGTGTTCAAAGTGTGAATAAAAAAAGTCTAGCCTAATTATCAAACTTCAATCTCAATTTTCTGATCTTGTTTTCTGTGTCCATATAGCATGAGGTGATAAAGTAATATCATTGGTTCCGTCAAAATGTAAGCTTTTTTTACACTTTATAAGACTTTTACAAATCAAAATCATAACATGTAGGGTTTTATCATTTTGAGAAAACATATACATGTATATAGTAGGGTTTATGGATAAAATTGGAAATGTTTTTAAGGTTCATTGATCTTCGCCACTACTGATGCATTTTGTCATCCCTTTAACATTTTCCCCTCAGCACACACACACACACACATACATATTCATTATACAACAGTCACTATTTGCTAGTTACATCATACCGCCCTCCCCCCCCCAAAAAAAAATTTAAAAAAATAAATAAATAAATACAAAATAAGTAAACAAGCAATCAAACAATTTCCATTCCCTCAATCCCTAGCTACTACCAGAGGACCTGTCAAGGTGTCATTCTTACAGTTCTTAAATGAATTTTGCAGCAAATAGTCTATACAAAAAAGTGAACCTTTAACCCACCCACCCCCCCCCCCCCCCCTTACCTTGCCCCCACTTTTCTCTAATATTAACAAAATAGAACCAAAATGCTGAGAACTGGGGGGGGGGGGGGGGTCCAACCTGTGAGCGTGTAATAGCGCAAGAAGCTTTGGTGTTTTAGCTATTTAAAGCCCAAAAATCAAAACTACCTGAGGGAGCTAGGGAGTTTGCTGCATGAGGAACCCCCTCGCTATGCAACCTCATTTCCACTAGACTTAGCTGTACTAAAAGTGCTATATAAAAATGGAACAGCAGACCTGTAGCCAGGGGGAGGGGGTGTGCGTTGGATGCGTACCCCCCCCCCCCCCCCCAATTTTAGAAATGTCCACTTTTTTTATCGGTCTCGGTCATCTGGACGAGTGGTCTAGGGCAACAATTGGCCTTGTTGACCACCCTCCACGCTTACACAACTTAACCAGTGCTCGTGGTCTCGCCCTCAACAAATGTTGGCAACGGACACACCCCCCCCCCTCCCCCCTTACACATGCAACTCAACCAGTGTTGAGCCCCCCAAAAATGAAAATGTTGATCAAAATCGCTTTTGCTGTGTATGTCACATTTAGTAGGCCTATAGGATGGGATATTCATAATTTGTTACAATGTCTGATTTATAAAAATGAACAAAACAAATAAGACAAAAATGGCCCTTGTGAACATTTTCATGGGGGCATCAGGACGGCCCCCCCCCCCCCCCCCCCCCCCCCCCCCCCCCCACCACCACCACGATCGTACACTATATTACGTGTACATACATAGTGTTTCACTTCCGGGTTACGAGGCAAAATCCTACAAACATGGTCGATGCTGCAACGAAGAAAACTCTTAGCAATATACCATTGCTCAAGACTAAAGCAGGGCCACGGGATAAAGATCTGTGGCCAACAAGACTTAAAGAAGAATATCAAGCACTGATTAAGGTAAGATTTTCATTTGTAGGCTTGTTTGGGTCGGAGAAAATAGGTAACATATGGTTGACCATAAATTCAGCAGCATTGAGCAGTCCCCGCCGCACTTCCCAAGCCGGAACTCCGGGGAGGCAACTACACGGTCGACCGCAATGCTGATAGTGTGACGGTATGCCGCTGCATTCGTCTAATTTGATTTTCAGATCGACACATCTATCATGGTTTTTCATGGCCTCTTTTACATTTTCTGCTTATACTGTCGGCCCTTTCTAAGTATAAGACAGTGCAGTACATGTAAAAGAGGCCATACAAACGATAGATTTGTTGATCTATTTGATTTTTATTTTTGTAATCATTTATTCAAAAATTTGAACAATACAATTACAAATGTATGTACAAGTATAAAAGTGATCAGGAAATACACCTAAAAAGCCACGTCTTGTAAAATTGGGTATTCCCCTGAAATTGTTACATTTATAAAACTATAGCGAAGACTTTAACCAGATACTGCGTAGCATGCACCCTAGGGTCATTCCCGTGTGTACCCAACGTTAATTGAACGTGTGGGACTGGGGAATAAAATTTAATTCCACATCTCTCAAATCTCTCATTCTCACTCGCTAAAATTAGTAGATGGAATATACTTACCAAATTTCAGTTCCACGGGATATAGTTATGGCACATATTCTGGTTCAACTGATATACATTCCGAAAAAAAGGATTATTTTGATGGTCAAAATCCAGGCCGGATCCGGCTAGACTGTGGTTTCCCATTGGAATGTACAGATGAATAAAAAATCACACTGCCCTCAACGACAATTTCAGGGACATCGCGATTATCGGTTCTAACGATACGATAATTGAAAAATGTTCGCTAATGCTTCTATCAAATTTACAGCCGTTTTGTACGTTTCGAGATTTAAACGTTAGATGGCGCGCTCATTTTCATATTATAATTATCCAAAAAACGACTGTCATACAACTAAGACGATTATATCGTTTCACGCGAACGTTGAACAAATTTAACTATCGTGAGTCGACATCGTCATTTTGAAGTCGAGTGTTGGTGAACAGTAGAGGGGGAAAGTTGCAAAATAAGGTAACTGTTTTCCACTTAATTACCATTTTAACGTGTAAAAAACAAATATTTTTACTTTGCTGTTAGTTTGAAAAAAAGAATGGGGAATTACGCGTAATCTAAATGGAATTACAAGGCGTGTAACCCGCTAGCTGACGTGATATTGTTAATTATGTGCCCACAGCCTTAGTTTTATGTTAGTATTGACTACAATGGAGCAAGGGGCTAACGCAGCAGCGTTAGCCTCTTGACTTGCAGGGGTGCGTAGCATGAAGGTAACAATGTAATTTCATAATTTTACCATAAAATGAAAGCAAAACAAAATAAAAATTAATACAAAGCAAGTGTATAGAATACAAGTACATCTGGCACACAAAGCGATTAAATTCATGCATTATTATACGATTTTGAGTCGAGGAACGAACATGAAACTGATAACTGACGTGACTAAAAAGATCTAGAAGAATTTAGTGCAAAGTCTTGGACAAATTGAATGAAAGTAAATCAGGGCGCTAGTTTATAAGTGTGCCCATGGGCGATCGGGCTTGGCCTGTCGCTAATACATTTCCACACTCCGCGTCTATATCACTTTAAACACAACAAAATTGGTTTCTATCAGTATTCTTTACTGTGTTCTTATGATCCCTGACCCTGGCCTTGCCCTTGAGAGTCTGTCCGGGATCCGCAAAATCTGAGGCTGAGCCAAATTTGAGCAATTTTGTACAACTTTTCTTATTTCGGATGATCTGTAAAAAATTCACTTGCGGTCTGTAAAATCAATGTTTTTTTTCTTTGGCCTAATAAGATCATTTATTTGGTTTGCCAGACAACTTTAAACATGTTTAGCAAAGCACATCAATTACATAGACTTATGTAGATCGACAAAATGCCTCTTTAACATTATTACTGAAATATTTTACTAACGGCCTTCACAATAAAAAAAAAATTTCAGTAATAATGTCAAAGAGGCCATGAAAGCACTAGATTTGTCGATCTAAGATTTATGTAACTCGCAACACCAGGAATGTAACTCTACCAGGAATTTTCAAGAATATCTTTCAATTTTTATTTTACCCAGTATGTAGAGAACAACAAGTCAGCAGACAACGACTGGTTCCGACTGGAGTCCAACAAGGATGGCACGAGGTGGTTCGGCAAATGCTGGCACATTCAGGACCTGCTCAAATACGAGTTCGAGTTGGAGTTTGATGTAAGCATGAGGCTTCGTATTTTAGTGCTGTAGTGAATATTCAGGGTTTAAACGAATAAAGGGATCTAGTAACATTGTCCAAATCTACAAAACTTACTTAGAACTCCAGTGGTCCTCTCATACCTTCCGTTGTATTTGTATTATTAATAGAAGCATGGAATGGGTTTTGGTTTATCGGATGAGGTGGTTCAGCAAATGCTGGCACATTCAAGACCTGCTCAAATATGAGTTGGAGTTGGAGTTTGAAGTATGACGCATCATCCATGGGCTTTGTTTACCATTCAAGTTTTCACACGACATATATATGCATGCATGACAGAATGAATGGATGCTCTATTGCCTCTATAGAAATTGCATACCTTCTTACTTGTTACTTGTTTGTAGAGACTGGAAGCTAAGCTATATGTCCATCTTTGTAGATATCCATTCCATACTTCTCAGGGGGTGATCTTTGCAATGCCTTTCTAAAGCCTACTTAAATTGGTAGACAAATAACGGCTTCATATCAGGTACTAGTGCATTCTAATTATTAACACTTCTGACTGAAAAAGGCATTTTGTTAGCTCATCCGGCCCGAAGGGCCCGATGAGCTTATGCCATGGCCTGGCGTCCGTCGTCCGTCCGTCCGTCCGTCCTTCCGTCCTTCCGTCCTTCCGTCCGTCCGTCCACAGTTTTCAAAATGCTTCTTCTTCGTTATTTTTCAATCGATTTTGATTCTGATTGTTTCATATGATAGGGCTAGGAGGGGGATTTAAAACTTCTACACAGAATCATGAAATTCATTATCTATGGTAATTTATGCAAATTTATTCGAAATCATAAAAAATACTTTTTCTCCTTCATTTCTCGACCGATTTTGATTTGGTTTGCTTTATCTGGTAGAGCTAACTTTGGTACACTAAACTTGTACACAGAATTTTGAAATTTTTCTCCATTAATTAATTATGGTAATTTTTTATTATTTTTTTATTATTATTATTATAATTTTTTTTTTTTTTTTTTTTTATTTATTTTTTTTATTTATTTTATTTATTTTTTTTTTAATTTATTTATTTTTTTTTTATTTTTTTATTTTTTTTCCCCATGTCCCTTCCGGGGCGTCAAATTTATATTTTTTTCACTCTAATTTTTTTTTTTATATTTATGTCCCTTCCAGGACATCACATTTTAATTTTTTGACCAGATGAAAAGTGTACCACATGAAATTTGCGATATTTGATGTTGCGAGATGCCGGATGAGCGCTACGTCATTGACGTTCTGGTCTTATTCTAGTATACCGGAAAATCTGAAATAATACCAGAGACCTCCGGATTGCTAGAGGTCCCTTTGAAGACCCTTTGAATGGGGGGCATTCCCCATTCAAGGGTCAATTTGGCTCAATTGGTTGCGCACCGGTTTAGCGAAACGGAGGTCTAGTGTTAGAATCATGGCGAAGTCAATTTTTCTTTGCTCATTTTCAATCATTAAAATATTTCTAGTCAGTTTTCTCTATCTATGTTTGTATTTTGTTTATGTTAGATACCAGTGACGTACCCCTCAACATCGCCAGAGATTGCCATTCCAGAGCTAGACGGGAAAACAGCCAAGATGTACCGGGGCGGGAAGATCTGTCTGACCGACCACTTCAAGCCTCTATGGGCCAAAAATGTTCCCAAGTTTGGCATCGCCCATGCAATGGCATTGGGGGTAAGTGAAGAAATATTTGTTTTAGGCGTAACCACATTCTTATCAATCTTGCATAAAATATGAAGGGTTGTTAGGTTCCCTTAATTGCTAAGATGTACCAAGCCGGAAAATTTGCCTCAGCGACCACTCTAAGACCCTATGGGCCAAAAATGTTCCCAAGTTTGGCATTGCCCATGCGATGGCGTTAGGGGTAAGTGAGAATTATTGTAAGCATGCGTCAAATATAAGCGTATGTTAGGTTCCCTATGCCAAGATGTACGAAGGAAAACAATTATTTGCCTCGGCAATCTGCTCTGGGTCCGTTCAGAAAATGAGGACATCAGCATTTGTTGGATTATACAAATCATGCAAACATGATCACTTGTCTACCTTTGATCTCGGTGAGAAGCTGTCTGGCAATTTTTTAGTGTGTAATTTTTCTGACACAAAATGTATTGTGCTTGTGTATAAGACGCACCCCCCACTTTCCAATATTTCTGGCAGAAAAAAAAGAGAGTATATAGGACATCATGTATCTGTACTAGTATTCTTATTGATTAAATCTCCCTTTCTCTTTCTCCATTTAGCTTGGACCGTGGCTGGCAGTGGAGATTCCAGACCTAATATCCAAAGGACTAGTAACGCATAAAGATAATGAAGCAGCAAGCTCATAGAATTTAATGGATTACAGTCAAAACTGTCTTAGTGGCCACCTGTCTATAGCAGCCAACCTGCCTATAGTGGTCATCAATAAGTGAAAAAACATTGTCATGGAATCTTGGGAATGAATGGAATGGAATCTTCGGTGACCACTATTCACAGGTTTGGCTGTACTGTAGATGAAAAGGAACTGATGAAGATGCAGGCTGGATTTTTCACTAGTGCATGGCTTTCAAGTATAGTACTTTGTACATGCTTATCCACTGAACAGTTAAAGTCTGGTTGAATACTGTTGGTGTTACTCAGTTTTCCCTCAGTTTAAAGTGGATAATGAAGCAGCAAACTCATAGAATTTAATGTAATTAATGGATTAATTTGAGGAACTGAAAAGTAGCGAAGATACTGGCTGGATTGCCCATGAGTGAAATGGGTTTGCAGCCAGGTGCATTCTTATCCACTGAACATTTTTCGTGCTAGTCTGTTCATAAAGAAAATGAAGCAGCAAACTCATAGAATTTGATGGAACAGATGAAAAGGAACTGTAAAGTAGCCCAACTAAGGGCTAGAATGGTCATCAGTGAGTGGTTTTGTAGCGTACATGTTCTCATCCAATGAACATTCATAGTCTGGTTGAATTTTGCTCATGTTACTCAGTTTTGAGCACTTCTCATTTAACACATGTATGTTATTTCTGGGCCCAATTTCACAAAAGGCTTTTAAAAATAGGAACAAATTAAGCCAATGCCACACTCTCTTTTACTGATTAAAAACAAGTTTGTGACAAAAGGCTAAAAATTGCTTAATACTTGTAATACTATTTAATTTTATCTTAGGAGTCTTTTGTGAAACAATTTAGTAGAATTGTTGTAAAGAACTCCATAGATCAGGCATTATTTAAAATGAGCATAACTAAGGAGCCTTTTGTCCTATTGTGACCTGCATTCCAATGTGATTGTAAGCCAGGCCTTTCCCAGGTTTCTGGGGGGGGGGGGTGTGTTTCACAGAAAATCTAAGTTAAACTTAACTCTAAGTTGGACCTAATTATTATAGAAAGCCATTTGTAGCCTTGGAATAAAACATATTTAAAAGCAACAAAATACAAGTATCCAACAACAAACAAATGTGTCACTGATTTCAAGGCTCCTTGATAATAACAAATATAACTGATTTTATCAAACTTTATGCCTTTTCAAAAGAACTGTTTAAATAATTTTTACAAAGAAACGAACGGTTTTCCATAAAAGTAAGGTCCAACTTTAGAGTTAAGTTCAACTTAGAATCTTTGTGAAACACCCATACCATGTTTCTAGACGATATTGGCTTGATGCTAGCCCATTGACATAAAATGCAAAGTTTACTGAAGGTCGCAGGATTGAATCTCATTAGATTGGAATGTCGGACAAGGAGTTGTCATGGTAACCTCAATAAAAAAATCCATTAATGCTTAATTTTATGTGCCCGAATGTGCAACCTAATGTGACACATTGTTCACCAGATTCAAGTTCCAGGCCACTACAATATATGTAGGCCGTTTGAATTACTTGCCCGGCTGGGCCACAAAGAATATTTTATATATGTTTTCCCATCCATTATAACGCTTTTGTCATTCAATTTTATAATTTTGTACTTCAATTTCGTTTATTGTCGACCAATTTTTTAAAAAGTCCATTCAATTTAGTCGTTCATCACAAATTTTTGTTGATTACAATTCAAATTCGTCGGTCACAGTTAGTGAAGACATCTGTAATTGACGAATTTGGATTGTACTGGATGATAATGTGTGACAAATTACTGAATGGAATGGCCTTTTTGTGAAATTGGTAGACAACTAGACAATAGAGGAAATTCTCGGCTTATCGGGACAAAATTGAAGTACAATTTTATAAAATTTAATGACAAAAGTGTTTAAATGGACGGGAAAACTTATATTAAAGTTACATTTCTAGCATTACTGGAACCACTGGAACCACCATACCACTGGTTCTCTTGATTTCATATTTATTCCATAGGAACTAGAGAACATTTTAAATGTTATGTAATATATGTATTCACGTAACCATGTTGCATGTGAAAAAAGCTAATAAAACAAGTTCATATCAAACGAGTATGCCAAGTAGAAACTCGTTTATTTTTTTACTTCCGTAAGTACAAAATTTGTTGTTGTGTTGAGTATTAGATGACATGCGTTTCAAGACGATTGTTTTGAATTGTGGAACTTCTTTATAAAGAGCTCTGAAAACCCTCTTAAAATAATACACGTCTTTCACGTCAATTTTCTTATATTGTTTGAATTTACATAATCATTTTCTAGTTACTGCAGTAGATGTACATACATGTGTACATGTATATGTGACCGGCTATAGCAAAACCTGGCACTTGTCGGTAAAAATCATAATGTAGGTGTTCATACCATTAGAAAGGCCTCATCCCAAGCTTTCATTTCATGCTTTGTTCTAACTAATTGGTCAATACTTGGCGAAGATAATGTATGATTTTTAAAATTTTATAATCATCTTTTACACACATTGTATGAACTTAAAATGCCCATTTCTTCAGAACATGAATTACCGACAAGAACCGGGTTTTGCTATAGCCGGAGGTGGCTGATAGCCTGATAATATAAATTTGCCATCCTCCCAAATACAGTGTATGTGTTAACATTCTTCTTACAAAGGAAGTATCATTCTCCACCCCCCCCCCCCCCCCCCCCCCCACCTCTTTTATCTAGTAATTTTGTTGACATTTGCAAAAACTGACAATGGGTTGCTAGAATGTGTATTTCTGTGATCTGATATGTCCACTGAGTGATGTGTGAACATTATATGGTTAGTGTATGCCATATGACCAAGAAGAGAGTGAAAATGCAATGTGGGATTTGCTAGCTCAGTACATAACAAGGTATGTGAGAACCGGTAGGCACTTTTGAGCCAACAGTAGCGTGAGGTTCTGAGCGTTCATGAATAATCATAGGGTAATGACATCACGATCGATACGTCATTTCAGACTTCAGTGAAAACTCTGCATGATACATTTACTAAATGAACCGCTACTCACCATCTTTTATGGCAAAAGAAAAGAAGTGTCACAAGAGAAGATTCGAACCCATTACCCCAAGTGTTGATGTCCACAGCGTGACCACTTGGCAGCGTGACCACTACGCCACGTCAACGGCTAATGATCGGTGTTGGTTTCATTGTAACTATAAGCCCTCAAACTCACCCGAACCCTATCCTAGTTATGAATATTCATGATGCAGATGACGTACCGTGACGTCATGACCTTATGTTTATTCATGAACGCCTGGCCCTCACGCTACTGTTGGCTCAAAAGTAACTACCGTGAGAACCGCTAAAAGTTCCAAGTAAGTTTTGTGGATTTTGACAATGTTAATCGATCCCTTTAAAGGTATTGTCTCTTTTGCAGACCTAAAATAACACCTAAATTGTTTCTAAAAACACATCATTGGTTGTTTTATAACGCCTTATTTGAATTCTGTATCAATGTGAACTTTCAAATTGCACCAACTGGAATCGACATCCTCTATTGTTTCTAAAAACACATCATCGGTTGTTTTATAATGCTATATTTGAGTTCTGTATCAATGTGAACTTTCAAATTGCACCAACTGGAATCGACATCGTCTATCTTCGAGGTGCATTCGCATTGAACATTTTGGTGACTTTAGTGATGCCTGCGAATGAGACGCCGTACCTTTAAACAAAAAAATTATATCCTTTTAGATCACAAAATAAAACGAAACAGAATGGCAGAAGAATGTACAATACAAAAATGTCACATTGTTTTTAATGCAGAGCTGCTTCAGCTTGTACACATAAACATGAATTATTTTCATCTATTTACACGTACATGAAGTTTAGTTATTTACACTGCATCACTGGCTAGTTAGCAAGAAAGAAATATGATAGACAAACTAATACACATATTACTAATGATACAGTGGAACCTCATTATAAAGAGACCTTTAAAAAACCCTCTTACAAAAGGGCAATTTCGCTGACAAGGTCTCATTATAACAAGCTCCACTGTAGAAAAAAAAAACCGCAATGTCAACAATAAGGAAAATACAGCCATGTGTTACCACAAAAACACTTTATTAAATGTAAACAATCATCAAATGCCAAAGACAATTTCTGTACATTTTATGTACATCTAATGCAAATTTCCTGTGTGCACAATTAGAAGTTTTGGCAACTGATTTTTCTATCATCCACTCAATACATTGGAAACTCATTAGAAGGATATCTTCGGGACCATGAAAATTATATTGTTATATCGGGGTAATAAAACAAAGAATGTCCATGTATATAGTTTGGACCAGCAGAATAACCATGTTATGAGAGGGTTTTGATAACCCATCAAGGATGGTGTCCCACATATTTGTGGGTTGGTAGTCCTACACTTCAGCAATAAGATATAAAGATATATGAAGTATACAAGGAGAAAGAGCATACATGGGTCATTCTTCGATAAGTGTATATTTTCGACCATCGTGAGGTCGTGAAAATCAAAACTGTTTCTCCACTTTCTTTCTGTGTGTTTAATATATGTTAACATCTGTAGATTAGGGAAATATTGTTTGGCGCGATCTTTAATGGGGCTATGTAATATTTTGGGGGGTTTTATTAACATGTACACTGATAATGCGTCATCTCCGTCACAACATTTTTGCACAACTAGATCGTCGCATTTAAACTGAAGAACATAATTCACTTCTTATTCAATCTTTGTTTGGAAAGAAAGGGTGACTGTGAAAACAAAAAAAAACATTGGTCAACCATAATCACATTTGTTTTCTCTAGAGCCACCATTTATACTTGCCTTGCTGAATAAATAGTGAATTTTGCCAAATATTTTTGCTTTCAATCAGTGTGATGAAATTTTCTCAGGAAATTAGGATGAAGAGAGGTACATGATTATGAGTAAATAGATCGCTAAAAATACCAATACAAATATTTTTTACCAGAGTTTAATCTTTGTTGAAATTTATGCATTTGAACTCAGCGTGACGGAGATGACTGAAGCGTGACGGAAATGACTGAAGCGTGTATTTAACATGTTTAAGAATACATTATAATCACATGTTATATAATAATCTAAAATTCATGCAAACTAAGCTTTGTCATAGAATATTAATCAATTTTGAACAACATTGTGTGTCAATTAACTGAGTTGACAATCCAACTAAAACTCATCATCTCAGTCACAAAAGAGCCGTGACGGAGATGACGCGTGACGGAGATGACTATCAGACACATTTAAAGCGCCGATAGCTAATGGCAATGTATTTAATACAAATGAGCGATAGTGATGTATGGTTGTTCCGTGGGCACATTCATACAAATGATTAGAAATTCAATCTAACATCTTTATCTAGCTAATATCAATCGTTCGGAGATGATAATCATCATCTCCGTCACGAAAAAAACGTGACGGAGATGATGCGTGACGGAGATGACATTCAGACACATTTAAATCGCTGATAGCTTATAGCAATGTATGCAATACAAATAAGCGATAGTGTTGTATAGTTGTTCCGCGGGCACATTTATACAAATGATTAGAAATTCAATCTAATATCTTTATCTAGCTAATATCAAGCGTTCGGAGATGACGCTTAATAAAGGTACGGACCTGGTTTTTGACAAAGATCTCAAAAAAACAATGTTACTTACCTATAGACCGGGGAAAAAACGTGTCTCTTCTTTCTACTACCTAGTCACCCGACATGTTGCCACCACGATCACTCAAATTTAGCATATTTTTGTACCGTAGATGACGGACTCAAAATGCGTGACGGAGATGACGCAAAATATCGGGACACACAAAACAGATTCCTTTTTTTTTAAATTTTTTTTATCGTTGCATGTGTGCGTATTTAATCTTGGTATTCGTAGTCAACTCATAAAATTGAATTTATTAAGGTATATTAGGACAAAAAATATGCATCTTTTTTGAAATGCTATATTATGATATTTTTACATGATGCCATCGTGACATGCGATTTTGAGGGGGGTGGAACATTAAAAAAAATAATATAAAAAAAAGTATAAGAGTTATCACTTTACTTTTTTTTGTATTAGTTGATTTTTTACTTACTTGTAAGTCAACACAAAGAGATAACAACAAAAAAGCTTTAATTCTTTTTCTATGCGACACCAAAGTAGCGGGACGCAAAACTATACACTTATCGAAGAATGACCCACATTTCTCTATTTCTAGAGCCCTATTTTGTTACTCAACCTGCTTCAGTTATTTTTTAATGATTTTTATTATTGCATAGATCGCTATAATTTAGGGAAATCCTTAAATTGGCAACACATTGTGAGATTAAAAAAACAACCAAGATTTCAGCATTTAAATTGGCAACTTTGCGACAAAGTCACTTCATATTCGTCTTGTACGTTGTAATTACTATTTTCCACCTCTTTTCATGTCATTAAATGGTCGAAAAAAGTAGAAGTTGCCAATTTATAGAGGAAAATAATGATCAATTTTGCCTCAAAATAGCTCTCGTCCTTGATGGGATATCGGAGCTCATAATGAGGTTGCACTGTAGGGAGTTTGTAATTGCATCTAGAATTCGGATGAGAATGTGAGTAATTTGAAAATAAATAAAGTGATTGTCAAAAGATCATGGGCAGGTAAATCTCAATATAATGCATTTACCCGTCTTACACATAATCACATTCTTTGGATCAGCTTTAATCTGGTAGCAGCCATGTGGGCTCGGGGCATCAACCAAAAAAATACACGGGGCGACGGGCAATTCGCCCCCGATACCTTTGGAATCGCCCCCGTGAGCCACGGCACGGGGGCGAAAAAAAATAATTTCTTTTTGCATGATCGGAAAGCGCCAGAAACGTACCAATCATGGCATAATCGGATAGATCACATCATGATAACCATTTATTAGACCCTTGAGCAGTGAAAACGATGTATAAAAAAAAAGAGCCCCTGTGAGCCCCAAAATAGCCCCCGTGAATAATTTCACGAGGGCATTTTTCTCCCTCAAAATTTTCAAAATCGCCCTCGTGAAAAAAAAAGCATTTTTGGGGTTGCGGGGCATGATAGGGGTTAAACAGATATGTTAGCACACTAATGTTTGGTTACTGACTACTTTCAGTATACAGTGTAACCTTATATTATTATAACCAGCACCTTGGGTCCACTGAATTTACATTGTATTTCAGATATCTCGTATCACAATAAAATACATAGAACCTGGACCTGTGAAATTATCTTGCTATATAAGAACTGCATTACATGTACATGTATAACAGTATACAGTTGTCAACTGGTGGTGGAGGGAATAGCACAAAATGTTCCACTCCCGAGGGATTTTGAATGCTATTGAGGGAAGATTTTAAGTCCCGAGACGAGAGACGTAGTCGAGGGACCTATTTTCTTCACGAAATAGCATTTAAAATCCCGAGGATTGGAACAGTCCATGATTTTCCCCGACAACAAATTTAACAACTGTTTTATCATCCGACTAAATCTGGGGGCTAAAATATAAACATTTATGCATCAAAAACAAGAAACCTTTGGTTCTCATTGTGACGTCATAATACAATCTCTTTTGCAGCGCGCCATGCGGTGAACAGTGCATCTGCCATGTAACAGTTAAAACTGACATGGCAATGACGCGACTGTGTTTAGCCAATCAATGACGCGTATTTTACCAAGTCAGATGATAAAGCTTGTTATAAAGAGGTTCCCCAGTATATTTCCTCATTAAATAATGTTTACGTTAGAACTAAACTTTGGATTTCTAGATAGCTACGTAGCTTGATGTCGTTAACGCAATTTTGATGGAGAGTGGATTTAGCACCTTTTGGAACTAAGCTCTCTTAATATACACTGCTATTCATGCAATAATAATGATAATAGGTTCGATATATAAAGCACCTAATATGATACAATATCATCTCTATAAAGCGCTTTATGCTATTATTACCCCGGTCATAGGATACAATGCCAGCCCGCACACGTTGTGTGCACCATCTCCACACCTCTCCACTGTATCCATGGATATATAATTTGATACATTGGAATGTCAAACAAGAATATGGTCAGAACGACTTCTAAAAGCGGACTAAAAGCGAACAGAAATTGTACACACTTACATTAGGTACATGTACATGGTTTTAAACAACGAACAACAGCAGTGCATGTGTGCTTTTAGCACTCTCTTACATTCATAGAAATAAATGAAAAATTTGACCGGCTATATCTAAACCAACCACTTGTTTTGCAGTTATTGGCTTCCAAAGTTGAAACTCGGGCCCAGGGGGCAAATGAAAATTTTGACATAAGTAGGAAGATGAAACTTTTGCTCTTTATAATGCAAACAAAAAAATCAAGCTGAAATAATAATCCAGTGCAAAGTTATTTACAATTGTGTACAACAACTAAATTGTCATATTTGAGCAGTCAATATCTCAGTTGCAACTTAACGCATTATGAAATATAATATTATCCAAATTAATTGCAATATACATGTAGGTATCAAATTAAAGCTGATGAATACCCCTTTCAAATGGTATAAAAATCACAAATTTGATTTTTGCCAACAAGTGGTGGGTTCTGATGTAGCCGGTCACAAATAAGTACAAGTTTGGGCTCTGGCAGTACTCAGTGCTACACACAGTGCTATTAATAGTGACTATTCAAAAGCCTCATTCCCTGTTTGAGCTGGTCAGAAAGAACCCATAAGTCGATAAGAAGAATCAAACTTTGGAAAGTGCGTGAAGTATCACCCACAAGGATAAAGCATTTAATTTATATTAATTCCTTATAAAACAAATGCAACTGAATAAAGTAGAAATCCAAATCAATTTATTCTAGATTGCAAATGTAAAAATAAAATCATGACCAGGGGAGTGTTTTCACAAAGATCCCAAGTCAAACTTAAAGGGTACCACCACCCAACAATAATATTCTTATAAATAAAAGGTAACATCTTTAGTAGTCCATTCCATCAACAAGTTCACAAAAATACGTTTTCAAGAAAGAAAAATAATAATTGGATAACGCATCACCATCTTAAGCATGCGTACATGGGTCTGCATGTACGAAGACTACTTTGTCCAGAGCGAACGAATCGTCCGGGATTATATTGTCTCCAAACGTACGCGGGAATAGCATTGCCGTACTCGCAAATGTTTGGCCCGTACGGAACCAGGAAATAATAGTGGTTCCATAAGTGGTGGTGGTAATTAATTGCTTTGTTTATGAATTACACAACCCTTTGCAAAAATGTTGGGTATCTATTTGATATCACAAAATGGTACCAAAACATATAATTATGTGTTGTTCTTTGCCTGGTGGTCCCCTTCAACACTAAAAATCATGGAACGCCATTTTTAGTTTTTGAATTAAACATATTCAAGAGCCCAAATATGAATATTTGAAACTTTCCACAACATTCCACATCAATAACCTGAAGTCTCTTTGATAAAAAGAAAATGTTCAGGATTTTTATCAAAATCAAAGAACTGAAACAATTTCACTAAGAAATGTTTAAGGTCAACTTATTGTTAAGTTGGACTTGGGATCTTTGTGAAACACCCCCTTGAACATGGGCATCGTTCTGTCATTGATACCCATTCATCAGGGGGGGTGATCTATTCATTCATCCCCCCTGATGAATAGGTATTACGTAAGTATCGACGCCCATGCCCTTGAAACTGAGAATACTATAGAGATAAAGCCCATAATGGCTCTGAATCTGTGATGGGAATCTACACCCCTTGTACAGAAAGACAAAAGACCAAACCAATACCGTATTTGCCGGTGTATCAACCACACCTATGTATTAACCACACCCCAACTCTGGGTTGACATGGAAGGGGAAAACATGTTTCTAGATGATAAAACTGTGCTGGGAATCCTTGCAACACAATCAAACAATACACACATCCCATGCTTTCCCCTATAACTTTCGAAAGCTTTTAGTACACAAAACACCACAAGTCACATACTTGTTTCTGATCGGAGCATAATTCATAACAGAAAAGCCTACCGATATCATAGCCTTATCATGTGATATTTTCATGAAATATGTTCATCTATCTATGTGTATTAACCGCCCCTCCCATTTTGCAAGTTCTTCTGTGTGTAAAAACGTGCGGTTAATACACCAGCAAATACGGTACACAAAACACCCACGTCTGCATGTACACTCTACATGAACAATTGAACACCTTGTACCAGCTTGAAAACAAAACACTTTCTTTTCATTTTACATCTTCATAACAGTAATATAATGCCCTCCAAAGAAATATCAAAAGCTACTGTTTGTTCACCAGCACAAGACAAAACTATTCCGGGATGACTTAAATGTAAGCTCTTGCCCAATTGCTCAGGGCCAGTGAAAAATTTATTTGGACCTATATTTAAGGATAAATCGGGGAATAGTTGTCCAAATTGGGAAAGAAAATATATCCACATAATGAACGCCAATGTAACTTGCAATACCATCAAATTAATCTTGCAAAAGATGCAATAATTGCTCAGGTTTTTTTCTTCACAAAGCTTCTAAGTTGAACTTAACTCTAAGTTAGACCTATGTAACAACTATGGAAAGCCGTTAATTTCTTAGTGAAATTGTTGATACACAATTCATTTTAAAAAGGCATACACTTGATAAATATTGTAATATTTTTTCATTCATATGAATTTTGGTTTGAAGTTTCAAATACTTGCATTTCTTTGCTTTTGAATATATATATATTTCATTCCAAGAGTACAAATAGCTAACCATAATTTTTGGTCCAACTTTGAATTTATGTTCAACTAAGGATCTTTGTGAACCACCCCAAGGACTGCATTCCGCTGTGGTATGGTTTGGGAGGAAGTACACATTTTCATCATTTGCCCCCACCCCTATGAAGTGCAGTTAGTCTCATAAAACATCGATCTTAGAAACATTGATCGATGTTGACAAATTACGTGCATCGGCGAGTGTCCATGGCTCCTTTTCACTAACATCGAAGGAAGGATGGAAGGTTGCATTTCATACACACACCAACACACTCGCCAATGCACGTAATTTGTCAAGATCGATGTTTTATGAGACTATCCGCACGTCATACATCCCTAAACAATAAAAACATACAATGTACAACAATTTACATGTATACAAAACTCTCCATCATTTACTCCTCAGCATTTGTTCTCGCAACAATTAGCACCATTCATGGAAAACTGCTTTGGTTTAGCCAGAAGAACATTAGGGAGTACGCTGTACAGCATCAACGACACTCCGCCCCCCAAAATGTTTACAATCTATATACACTTTGTACAAAGAAATGTAGACTTAGTCTAAAACTAATGCCATTTTTTTTATTACAATAACATTTGCAGTCCAACCTGTCCTAGAGACCACCTGTCTATAGCAAACACCTGCTAATAATGACCACACCCATTTTCCCCCTGAAAAATCATGTATTATATGACCTGCATAATGCAACCACCAGCATAACTGGTTCAGCGACTGCCTATTTGCTATTTTCCCCAAGGGACGGAAAACTTTTGAATAGCGACCGCAAGACACGACACAAACGACCCAAATTTCTTCCACAGACCTTTTAGTTTACAGCTAATTGGCAGTAATTCACACAAGCTAATGCATCATAATTATAGCAACAAACAAATTCAGCTGATCATTCATATTTAGCTGGACAGGTTAGAGTCCACAGACCCTTTCAGAAATGTTGGCACGAGATTGTAAGGTATTCAAGCCCATTAGTGATGGCAAGATTCAAGATGTTGTCCACACCCATCCTGGTTCATGAACCGCTTGCATCCCTATGGATCTTGGCCTTCAGGCGGATCAAAAGGGACCAGAGATATTGTAGCATGTATGTCTGCAGGCCCAGTAGTGATGGCAAGGTGAAAGATGCCGATGACACTGACACGTCCTTTGCCAATGAACAGTTTGTCACATGGCACGCACTCAAAGTTTGCCAGGCATCCCCATGAATCTTGGTGGATCTGGAGAACTTAAGAGATGCTGACAACACTCTTCCTGGCTGATGAACAGTTTGTCGCCGGGTGTCCCTGGATCTTGGTCTTGAGGTTGGATCTGGAGATCTGAAGGATGCTGACGACACTCATCCTGATGCAGGTAATTACACTGCACTGCATGTCAACCGCTCAAAGTCGGCTAGGTGTCCCTGGGGTTCAGCCTTCATATGGATCAAGAATGATGGCAAGACCCAAGGTGCTGACGACACTCGTCCTGGCTGATGAAGAGCTTGTCGCACGGCACGCACTCAAAGTTTGCCAGATGTCCCGGGTGTTTGTCCTTCATGTGGATCAGGAGGCTGACCCGCGTCCTGTAGCCCATCCCGCACACCTTGCACGCGACGATCTCGTGGAAGCGCTTAGAACGACCACCGAGTCCGTCGCTGCTGTCTAGCCCCGACGGGGACGTCACATCGGAAGTCGCAGTTTCATCGGCTTGTTCCGACGTTCCTTGGGAATGAGTTTTTGACGCTTCGTCCTGACTCGAAGATGAGTTGGCAGTAACAGAGTCTTCAGATGCTATTTTGTCTTTTGTTGTTTGTTCCTGGGCGCTACTTTGTGCTTCCGAAGAGGAAGAATCTGTTCCTTGTGATGTCCTCTTCTTCTTGGCACACATGGGGCAGATGACGGCCTTCGGGTTGGCATGTTCAGAGTCGTCCTTGGAGGATGAGATGGAGACAAACTCATGGTGACAGGAACTGCACTCCTGGATCAAGAACCGGCCTGTTGAAAAAGCGAAAAGGGGAAAGATGCATAATTTTTCAGTTAGAACCAAGACAACCCGGCATAAATTGCACCATACTATGTCAAATTAATTGATTTGAGAGTTGTGTTCCGAGAGTCCTCTTTGGAAGATGAGACGAGACAAATGCAAAGCCACAGGAACTTAAATCCATAATCAAAACCGGCATGTTGAGGGTTGTGGCTAAAGAAGGTAAAATGAGAGTTTGTTTTTATTTATTTTATTTTATCTATTTTATTTGTATTTTATTTATTTATTAATTTAATTTATTATTATTATTATTATTTTATTTTATTATTATTATTATTTTTTTTTGGGGGGGGGGGGGGGGGGTGTATGGGGCTACTTTATTACATGAAATCCCATTATTGCCGGGGCAATTAAACATACATGTCGGGCATGTAAATAATTTTTCAACTATGAGACAAGAATGTAGTTTCCCATGTGTAAATTGCCTCTAGAAGTTAGAGGGCAAGTATATTTTATATTTGGGCAAGTAAAATGTCAATATTTGTGATTTTGCTTGTCCCAACAGGCGAGTACAGACAAAAGTTAGTGTGGAGGCTTGAATAAGGACTTGTGAAACGACAAAGTTATTTAGTCCTCCGACCAAAGATGATTTAATGGCAAACTTACCATCTACCCCTGAACTGCTGTCACTTTTGGACAACGTGATGTCTTTTGACAAGTCATCTTTGGTATCTTCTGCATTGCGTTTCTGCACCAGTTTGCCTCCGGCAGAAGGAGTCTTTGATTTGCTCCGATTAAGTACCGCACCATCCTCGTCATCGATGGACCCCGTTCTTCTCCTCTTCCTGGGGCCGGGCCGTGGCTTCCTCCGCTCCTCACGGACATCGACATTAAAGTCATCATCGAACTGGGACCCATCCTCAAAGTCCAGGTCGATCTTGGGATGCCTCTCTCTCCGTGATCGTCTGCTAGAACCTGAATCCCCCAGTTCGTCGTCGTCGTCGGAAGAGGAAGACTCTTCGTCAGTGTCACCGTCCTTGTAGGAGATCCTCCTCTGGTTGTCTCTAGTCTTTCGGGGGCCACTTCTCCTCCGCTTGCGCCTCTGCTCTCCCTCGTTGTCATCGTCTGAGCTTGATTTACTGGAGCTGCTGCCCTCACTTGACCCGCTGCCCCACTCCTCATCCGCTCTTGCCCTACTCTGTCCCTCCTCATCACTCTCTGTGTCTGGTTGATCCGCGTAGATGGAGTACTCGATCGGTTTGTAGTTGCGCTTGCGGCGCACATATGGACTGGACTTTGGTTCTACGATAGGAACAAGAGAGAAACAAAAGAGTTATCCCACTAAATGTATTATATCAATAACTAGAGATTTAAATTTGTTAAAATTAGTTAAAATTGCGTCATCTAAATTTATAAACCTACACCTAAAGTGGTACCAATCAACTGAGCAATCCCTGCCGTCACATGCAATCATTTCTTTTCAATGGATTAGGGGCATATTCGTACTACTGTTACGCTACAATCAAACAAAAATTACTTACACAAACAAAACAACTGACCTTTATCTTGATCTCTGCAAAAGATACAAAGCAACTTATTTTACACCACAATAAAACAACAAAATATAACTGAACAGAAACAAATCACTCACCCCTCTCCTGATCTCTGCACAAAATACACAGCCACTCTTCGTCCGGAGCGCTCCTAACATCGACGCACTTAAAGTGGTACCACTCGACCGAACATTCTCTGCCGTCACACGCAATCATCCGGTCCCAGGAGTTTGGCTGACCGCATGGACACAACCCCTCCTCCTCCAACACATTCTTCCTCTTCCTCCTCGTCCCTTCTTCCTCCTTCTTCTTCCTCCTCATCCTTCTTCTTCCTTCTTCTTCCTCCGTCTCCTCTCCATCCTTCGCTCTTCCTTCTGCTGAGCCGCAGCAGCAGCTTTTTAAAAAAATATAAATATTCATAATTTTGTGGAAATGCAATCAGTAATCATAATCCCCCAAGCTACAACATATTAATTTTGATGTGAGTTTCCACTTCTTCGTTTTCCTCCCAGCTTTCTTCTTTTCTTCCTCTTCATCCGAGCAGCAGCAGCAGTTTTCCCTACTTCAAAAGCAATATTGAACAGTATGACATGCTCAAAATTAGCACAGGCCCACTTGCAATGGGCCACAAAAAATTAGTTTTGGGCCACCGAATTCATTGATCCTATATATTCTACTGGTACGAATGGGCAACCAAATATTACAGAATTTGCAGTGTTTTCTGTGTTTGGGGCCACCAGATTCAGGCTTCGGGCAAATAGAATGTGAAACATCTTGTTTCTACTTGCCCGACCGGGCCACAAGGAAAAATAAGTTAATTTAATTCTAATTAATTAATTTAATTTAATTTAAATTTGTAAAAAATTTCAAGCATTGTGTATGTGTAATAATAATAATGAATGGTGATCAATAATAAGAACACAACCTACCTTCGTGCAGAACGGGCAATACCAGTCATCTTTGGCACTTTGGTGACCCCAACGCATGTGAAATGGTACCACTCGGTCTCGCACTGCGTATTATCGCAGGCGATCATGGCGTCGTAGGCGTTCTCCCTGCCGCACGGACAGACGCCCAGGCGACTCGCCTTGTCTACCACGTTGAAGAAACAACCCTGCTCCGCAGCTGCATGCATTGTGGGTAAAAAAGGAAAGAGGAAGGTGCATTCTTTAAATGTTATTTTGTTTGAGGAGGGGGGGGGGGGTGGGGGGGGGGAAGGCAGGAAAGAAGAGCTATATTTCGACATCGGACATGGGCCCCGTTGCAGAACGATATACAATCGATTGTAAGTTACAATTAATTGTAAGTCGGGCCATGCATTCTAAATGCGCAAATCAATTTTAATCAGCAATCAAGACTTGTAATCAATCCAAAATTAAAACAATATATTTCAAAGCCTGCTATAGTTGGTTGCCAATTCAGCAGGCAAGTAAAATTTGGCATTAATGACATATCAGTGGCTCCAAGCAAATGTTCACAATGACCCATAGTTCTATTTTTACAAAACTTGTGGGCATTACAAATGTAATTATATTCTACATTAATGATAAATTATTTCTTAACAAACATATGGAATTATATATCATTATACGACAATTCATGAAATGGATAGCTTAATTCGAAATACTTTGAAATCTACTTCTACATGTGAACAAAAATTGAAATGAAAATAGTTAATAGGTGCCTTAGTTCAATTTGCTACCTTTTTATGATTACATTTATTTTAAAGTCTATATTTATTTGGGAGAAAAGACAACAATTTTGTTTGTGCATTAACGTTTTAAGTAAGTTTTACAGTCCTCACAAAAAAAGTATAACAAATTTTGTCAACAGTTCAGGATAATTTGGGAAAAAGAATCCAAAAAGATGCAATTTTTGTTGGTCCTTTTATCATTTAGATTCAAATTTGTATTCATAATTTTGCTTGCTCCTTTTTATAATGAAATCAAAAACAGTTACACACATTAAAATAAAAGAAATTTAATTATGTTTGTTCATTATATTTAAATTTCTGTTTCATAAACCCAAAATAATGGCCCTAAAATTAAAATCTCCTTTTGCAGCGTACAAGAGAATGTGTCCAATACCGTCAGGGGAATGGCATGTCCCAAAAAACTATTGAGACACATTTCAAGCAGTCGGCATAGCTAGGAAACCAGTGGGGGTGGGGGGTCGGTAATTATATCCCTTCACGGTTAGAAAATTATCTCTATCAGTATTCCCCCTCCCCCATCTACGCAAAAAAATAGATAAGATGGGATAACTAAAGAACCCCTTTTCCTTGAAATTTCTCCCCCACCCCCCCCCCCCCCCCACCCTTCCAAAAAAAATCCAATCATCAACTAACATAAGTTCCTCTCGAACATTGCCTCTCACCCCTAAAGCAACAAATAAAGAGTTGTTATGCCGCTTGCTATACATAACCTTTTAAAGGTCTTTCTTTTCGATTAGGTAAATCTTCAGAATAGAGCTAGACAAACTTGTCTATTGAAATTCTCTGTGCCTTTTTTTTCTTCTTCAGATTTTACTACCACAATTCTGCCTCTTACCCCCACACCGCTCCCCCCCCCCCCCCCCCCCTTGTAATACTGGCCCAAACATGATCTTCAGTGACCTCAGGTAATTGGGCAGTTCTTGTGTTAGTACCCCACCGTACCACAGTCATACTAAGACAGGTTTGACCATATTTATTTTGTACATGTGAACAGACCCTGGCTATGCCATTGAACGGAGATCAAAACAATTGTGAACGGGTTTTGTGTGAACCCACAGACACGTTTGACTGTGTTTACATAATACATGTGAATGAACCCCTGGCTATGCACTGGCACTGAACGGAGATCAAAAAGTTGTTGAACGGGTTTTTGTGTGAACCCACCTGAACTGCTCTGAACTTTCCTAGTCCTACGAGTGTGAACTGTACTCTTTTCTGGTCTCCCTTCTTCTGGAAAAACATAATTGAATCACAATAGTCACAACAGTCAATGGCCCGGATTCACAAAGCAGGTTTGTAGGTTTGTACAAACCATGGTTATCCATGGTCTACATCTATGGAGTGCTGCTCGTATACAAGTAAAACAATTGATAATTTCTAATGGTATGACTGTTAGTGCTTGCTAACCAGCACATTTCACCATGTGAGAAGACAAACATTTATTTGGTGCATTTTGTAAATGTGTACCATTAACATTGTTAACAAGTAAGGAGTTTACATTCTTTCTCCATCAGTTTACAAATGGCACTCCATAGATGTAGACCAAGGATAAACCATGGTTTGTACAAACCTCCTACGTGAATCCGGCCAAAGTGTTTTCTTTCAATTTTTAAAAATTGATTTCTCAATGGAATTTGTGTTTTTAACTTCTCATACTTCAATTTCATTAAGTATTTCACAATGACTACTTAATTTAAAGTTGTTTTTAAAATTTAAATACATACATCTGAATTTAGACATGAGAATAAACAGGGATTGTTAAAAAGAGTGAATTAATAATAAATATAATGAAAAGAATTTAGTGAACTTAGTAAAGATGGAATTGGTTTAACACTGTTAACAATGGGTTAGTCAGGTTACATGTCAGTTAAAATGTAATACTTAAAATAATAATAATAATAATAATAATATGTAATATTTTATATTGTGCAATATCCACCTAATAAGGTGCTCAAAGCGCATGGGAAAAGATAGTATACAATGATGAAAGAAGCAAGTAAGAAGGAGGACAGAAAATTAAGGGAAGAAAGATGGTCTCCTTAAATGCTGTTTGAAACAAATATATTTCAACCTGTCCTTAAATGTGTCTACACGGTGCCACTATCCAGAATGTGTAAGGGTAATTGATTCAAAAGGAATGGACCAGCACATGAGCAAAGGACCTGTCCCCCCAGTTTGTGCACGTTTTAGGGAAAGCAAGGAAGCCAGAATTCCACCGCATACAAGACGATTTCTTTCTGGTCAGACGATCAACTACGTAGCAGAACCTAAAGCAAGGTACGTACAGATTGGATTCTACAGCCCGGTTTTTCAGTAAGGCTATAGAGTCGGGCCCAGTCAGTGGAGTGGATTCATCGTGATGAATCGGGACCGGTCAGTTGGAGCCGATTCATCATGATGAATCGGCCCCACTGGCTTCCGACTGTCTCTCGACTGGCAAAATCTGAATTGTGAGGCACCGCAAACTGAGCCGATCCGACTGAGAACAGTCGGATCGGTCGAGTCGGCTCTATGTGCGGAGGGCTTTAGTTGGTTTGTCAGATCAGAATTGGATTGTGTTGTGTGTGGCAAGCTTTATTGTGTGCAAAATACTGCTAAGTTCTGTATCATTTTTACAAGAAAGGATTACTTGAGAAGTTAGTAAGGTAAGTTTAACTGTTCACTAAAAAATTACATGATACCAAGTTTGCAAAGATAATGGAGGTTTATAACTTGTATAAATACTTGTAATAATACAATTATAACTTGTAATAAATACAATTATTTTGTGGGGTTCTGCTGAAAATAACTATGGAAGTCTTTGGTTCCTAAGTTCTTAAACAAAGGAAATAATCTCATCCTGCATATATATTTAAATTCTCAAGCAAGGTTTCTAAATAGACAGTTGTCTTGCTATTGGTTGAATATTCCCTAGCAGTAATGGTATACAACTTTTGGATGATTTTCCCCTTTAGTTAGAGAGAGAGGGAATGAGAAAAGGAAAGAGAGAGAGAAAGGGGAAGTGAATGTTTTGTCAAGATGTCCCACGATAGACATAACACCACATCAGCCAATTCAGGGGGCTACTTTTCAAGCATGCCTGCATGAAAATAACACACTTTAAATTTGTTACGCATTAAACTACATGCATATTTACAGGGGCTCTTTTATGGTTTAAGACCGAGCATGGTGGCTTAGCGGTAAGAGTGTCCGCCTCATGCACGGGAGGTCCCGGGTTCGAACCCAGACAGGGTCATACCAAAGACTTTTTAAATATGGTACCCTCTGCCTTCTAGCCAGGCACTCGGCATTTATAGAATGGAGAAGGGAAAGTTAATCACACGAGTTACCAGAGGACTGGCCCCCTTCTGTAGCTTGCGGTACATTTAGTAGACGTGTGGCCTAGGGCTAATGAATCGGAGATAGGCGCCGCCTTATGTGCCAACATTGGCACGGGAAGGTCTTTTAACTTTTTTTAAAACTTTCATGGCTTACGGGGAGGGGTTAGGGGGGGGGGGGCTAATTTGCTCTGTGCCCCCGTGTATACTGCAAGCCATTCTTATCAGTGGAAGGAAGACAGGATGGTTCAAAGTCAAACATGTCTCAAGTGTAATAACAACTAGCTGAAAATGCAGTCTTTACAAAGGCAGCTATTAAAATAAGATGTACTGTGTGACCTACGCAAACTGACAACAATGAGAAATAGTCAACTTTGTCAAAACAGTGTCTATGATGCTTAGGGATATCTGACCCTTTTGTATCCGGTTCTCATTTAATACCTTAGTATAACAAAATGTACATCAGCGGAAAGCCGAGTTTTTGCAGAATTCACACACATACAAATTTTGATGAAAAAGAGCAAAGAAAATGGGATTCTTCCGGATTCAAACCAGAGATCTCCGGATTGCTAGACCGGCGCTCTACCACCCGAGATAATAGAAAACCCTAGTGCGGTGTTCGTCCCTGAAACCTCTTAGTTTTCAATGCTTGTGTGGTCAGAAGCTATTATAAACCTGACATAAAACAATTTGGGTAGCCTTGAAGGGCAAGTAGGCACAGACCAGACATGTACAATTTGACCTTAATTAGAATTGGGTGACCTAAAAAAAATGAAAAAGCCTGATAATAGTGTTGTTTTTGCTCAGTCAGGCCAGTAAAATTTGACACTAAGGCCATGAAAAATAAATTGTTGTATTGGCGTAACCCACCCGACCCTAAAGGTTTTTTCTGTTTTTTTTTCTGTATTTTTTTCGAATATGTGTGTTATGTGTGTGTGTGTGTTTTTGTATATTTGTGCGAATCCTGCCAAAAAAAAAAAAAAAAAAAAAAAAAACCCTACCTACCTACCCTAATTTTTGGTTGCCCGTTACTCCAATCCAACAATTTTTTTTTTTGCATAATCATATTCTGGTGGTCCTGGGCTAGCACTGATATCATGCAGAAAGGCAACATGTTTCAAACCAGGCATTTCAGCATCATAATAGATTTCTTATTTTGTCCTCATGAAAATTAACGACATTGTCAACTACATGCATTTCTTATATCAACAGTCAACTTTGTAGGAACATGTCTTCCTGCGTTAATTTGAGTAAAGCATGCAACCCTTCTATATCAGATTGAATATTTCTTGGCAGTTCCAAACAACGGCAACTCCTAACAGTAAAAGGTCAAGATTCAAGGTGCATTGGAAAAAAGCTGTGCTGGGCCCAGTTGCAGAAAGAGATATAATCGATTTGTAAGTTACAATTAATTGTAAGTCAGAACATTTGCGCGTTTCAACTAATCAGATTTGTGCTTTCAATCACATGATCCGACTTACAATTGATTGCAACTTTTCAATTGATTGCATCTCTTTCTGCAACGGGACCCATGAGTAATGCAAGCATGTTGAAGGAGAAGGGTTAAAGTACAAGAGTGTCCAGGTATATTTTTCACTGCCGGCCTATAATAATAATAATAATAATATGAACAATTATATAGCGTAGCTACTATAAATATATACTCTACTGCGCTTAAATAATTATTTAATTATTATTAACCATGGTCATCGGGTACATTTCAAATCCACACTATGATATTGTGTACTTTCTCAACTCCCCAGGGAGCATACTAGCCGAGCTGCCACTGATGATGGCGCTAAGGCTAATTAACACCCGACCATGGTACCCATTTATACACCTGGGTAGAGAGCAGCAATTGCGGATTAATTTTCTTGCTGAAGGACAAACGCAGTGGGCCTACACAGGGTTCAAACTCGGGATCTGACGATCGGAAAGCGCGCACTCTACCAATCTTGCCACACCACGTCCACGTCCTATGTCCTATGCAATGATTGTGAAGGTGAGAGGGAGAAGGGGTATCGGATGATACATCTAGAGATTTACATCCATGCTGGTATGAAACTTATCTAAGGGATGATGTTAAGATTGAACATGTTAGTATGTAGGAATTAAGTAAAACGGCCAAGCATGCTATATAATATGCTTTACCTGAAAATGCCATTATTTAATCATTAAACATAATACACCATTATCAATATTATTTATAAACATGTGCATGCAGTGCATCTATATTATTTGATATGGCAAACTAACCAGCACTGCAAGCTTAAACTAAATTACAATCTGATGTTATCATCGCATTCATTCACCTGCATCATTTTGCAACAATAAAGATATTGTAAAGCCACCAGCCACTTTAATTAAAGTGGCAGTATCCATGTTTGCATCCACTGTATGCTTTTCTTTGGGCCTGTGACCTTTGACCTCATGGCCCCTGAAGCTAATCAGTTCATAAAAAGCTTACAACGCAGTCGCACCCAGCTTCCCGGTCAAGTCAGATATTGACCAACCAATTCTATAAATGCCGAGCGCCTGGCTAGAAGGAAGAAGGTACCATTTTTAAAGTCTTTGGTATGACCCGGTCTGGGTTCGAACCAGGGACCTCTGGTGCATGAGGCGGACACTCTAACCACTAAACCACCATGCTCGGTTTGACCAACAAAACAGGTCTATAATAACCAGAATGGGATGAACAGACTAACTGAACACATAATGGCCACTTTATTGCAGAGGCATACAATTTTCCAGTTTTGCAAACATTTTGTTTATGATTTGCATTTAGTTAGTGGCCAACCATTTCAAAATTCAAATAATAACCTTTATTTGCCTAATGCCTGGCGCACACAGAGCCGACTCGACCCGATCCGACTGGTTTTCAGCCTGATTAACTCAGTATGTGCTGCCTCAGGACTCCATTTTTTCAGTCAAGAGCCAGTCGGAGGTCATTCGAGGCCGATTCAACATGTTGGATCGGCTCCGACTGAGCGAAACTGACTCTATCCTGACTGAAAACCAGTCGGATCGGGGCGAGTCGGCTCTGTCTGCGCCGAGCTTAACCAAATCAGCAAGAATGTTTGTCACTTCGAGTCCTGTTATTTTTTGTTCATGTTCTCTTTGTTGGTGCAAAATGATGCAGACCTTATTAATTTGCACACTTCAGGTTCATGCGTGATTCAGTATCGTGCAATGTATGGAGATAAAAAAGGATTTGTTTCTGTTATTTTTTCAGTGATAGTTTACCGGCTCGATAGAGATCGTCATCTGATTTGTTGATCCTGACAACGGCGTCGATCTTCTCACATTTGATCTTGAGGATAGACGAGCTGGGACTGGACCCAGTTTTCTTCCTTAGAGGACTCAGGGCTGAAAGTGATAAAAGAAAGTGATAATTGTAATTTTTCTAACAATAATACAAATGTAAGTTTTTTTTAAAAGAGCGCAGAAAATAGAGTTTCCCCTGGTCAGTTTTCCTATCATGTTTTAAATATAAAATTGATGATAATAATATAAATACAAATAAGAGTAATATTATATTATTTATCATGATAATCATGATGTTGGCAGTGGTAGTGGAAGTAACTTTTGTTTTCTTTACTTGCATCATTGTATGTGAAGAATTAATGATTATATTTTCCATCTTACTTTACTTGGATGAAAATAAATAAAGTTGACAAATCAAATCTTACCCTCCTGAACTTCGTCCTGGGTATCTGTAGTAGACCCCATCTCTCTGTCTTGGACATCACTGACCACAGGAGCCTCCTCCTCCTCATCGACGATCACGACCTCATCCTCCTCATCATCAATGCCTCCTTGCTCAGTGGCGTCCTTGTTATTTTGGGAATCAGGGGTTTTCCCCACGATGGCAGGGGCATCCCCGCTGGCAGATGGGGAGTTGACAGAGTGCTTCGATTCTAGGATCTGGGTGGCAGTTGTTTTCAGTTTGAGTGGCTTTTCTGCCAGAGTCTTGGGAGGGGCAGTTTCCGATTTCCTCAATGGCGACACCGACGCAACCGGCCGCTCAACAGTCACGTGCGGACGCGTCAGAATCTGGGACGTCGGGGACGAGAAGTAAGCGATCTGGACATTAGGGTTTGAAGCGGAAGGTCTCAAAACTACCTGAGCAGACATGTTCTGGGGGTTTAACGTACGTACACGTACATTCTGCGGCACAGATGAGGAAGGTGCATGTAAGTTCATGGGGGCCAGTGCTCTTGGCTGCTGTTGTATGGCCAAGCTGGTAGGTGTGAATGTTCGAAGTTGCTGCTGCAGAGGTACGTTCTGGGGAATCGTCGGTGGTTGTGCAGCTGGGAGATGCTGCTTGGCAGTCACCTGGGCCAAGGGGGCGACCAGGACAGGGTCGTTGGGAGGGGTGGGAGGCAAGATGCTGACCTGGACTGGAGTTCTTTTGCCATCCTGCGAAACACAGAACAACACCTTCTGATGGCTACCGGATGCCACGCCCTGAGGGACGGTTGACAACACTACTCGAGGTGCACTGGACGCTACTCCCTGTGACCCAACGGGTACAACCCTAGGGACACTGGGCGACTCTTTGGAGACACTTGCTACCAAGTTCAGGGGGACATTGAACGATCCGTCAGGCTTGGACAGGTCTTGAGGTTTAGTCACTGTAACACCAGGCACAATTCCAGACGACCGTGGCTCCTTTGAGCCAATCCCTGTGGTGCCCTTGATTGTTTGTGAGGAGGCCACTCCTACGTTGTTGGAGACTAAGGATATCATCTTGGTAACCTTGACAGAATGCGGTGCAGCAACTCCTACATTGCTCACAGGTGCAACGGTTCGGACAGTTCCAGTGTCCACATGGACGACTCCTGGCTTCTTGTGAGGAACCCCTTTACCCTGTAGGATCCGCGGGAGACTCTTCCCTTCACCAGGCTTCACAGTTTTGCCTTCGGCATTCCGTGACAACACAATCAGCGTGTTCTTTCCCGGTACTTCTGACAGTACCATTGTCTTTTGCTTCTTCTTGCTGTGCGACTTGGAATTCTTTTCTGAAGCCCTGGACGACTTGTCGGAATGCTTGTGCGACAATGACTTTTCCCGTTTTGATGTGGGAGTCTCGGCTGAATGCGCCAAGGAGAAGACTGCGGGCAAAACAAAAGAGGAATTTAAAAAATGTTTTACGTGAAAAAATCTATGTCAAAATAAATTGTTTTAGGTGAAAAAAATAATGTCAAAATAAATTGTTTTAGGTGAAAAAAATATGTCAAAATAAATTGTTTTCTGCAAGCCAATAATTTTGAAAATAAATCACAAGTATTTGTAATGAAACTGCTTCCCCATTGCAGATTAGTAACAATTTTAACACAATTATGTATAAAAACATTTCAGGAGACAAGACAATGTGCACTAAAAATATAGACATGAATATATGACAATGTGTGATGAAGCCCTGCAAACCTCTGCATAAGAATATAACCTAGAGTTTACGTATTTCCTGTGAAATACATTTAACTAGATGGATCTTCGACTGCGCGCAGTCGAAAATTATGCCTCCGCTATGACGCGATTTTTAATATCAAGCCCAAAATAACGTGCACTGACATTTTTTTGTTTTCATATATATTTTGAGTTCTGTGACCTTGACCATTAACCCCAAACTTTGATGGTTACACTGGCTCCCAAGAAAAATTCAGGTACCAAGTTAGATTGAAATCTGACATTCAGTTCTTGAGATTTTGCCATTACAAGCAATGTTTGCATACATATTGAGTCATGTAACCTTGACCTTTAACCTCATGACCCCCCAAATCTAATCCAATCATTGCCACCCTGATGTGTATGTAACTCATTCCAAGTTTGAAATTGATCCGTCAAACGGTTCTTGAGATATTGCGAGAAGGATGCTTTTTTGCGCATTATATATCGAGTCCTGCGAACTTGACCTTTGACCTCATGAACCCCAAAATCTAATCAGATCATTGTCACCCCAATATGTACTCTCATACCAAGTTTGAAATTGATCCATCAACCGGTTCTAGAGATATCGCGAGAACAAGGCATTTTTAAAACATATATTGAGTCCTGTGACCTTGACCTTTGACCTCATGAACCCCAAAATCTAATCAGATCATTGTCTCCCCAATATATACACTCATACCAAGTTTGAATTTGATCTGTCAACCGGTTCTAGAGATATCGCGAGAACAAGGCATTTTTAAAACATATATCGAGTCCTGTGACCTTGACCTTTGACCTCATGAACCCCAAAATCTAATCAGATCATTGTCTCCCCAATATATACACTCATACCAAGTTTGAATTTGATCTGTCAACCGGTTCTAGAGACATCGCGAGAACGAGGCATTTTTTAACATACATCGAGTCCTGTGACCTTGACCTTTGACCTCATGAACCCCAAAATCTAATCAGATCATTGTCTCCCCAATATATACACTCATACCAAGTTTGAATTTGATCTGTCAACCGGTTCTAGAGATATCGCGAGAACGAGGTATTTGTTAACATACATTGAGTCCTGTGACCTTGACCTTTGACCTCATGAACCCCAAAATCTAATCAGATCATTGTCCCCCCAATATGTACACTCAAACCAAGTTTGAAATTGATCCGTCAACCGGTTCTTGAGATATCTCAAGAACGAAAACGGGACGTACGTACGGACGGACGGACGGACGGACGGACGGACAACCCGAAAACATAATGCCTCCGGCCACTTCGTTGGCGGAGGCATAAAAAGCTTTGTCTTCAATACCAAACTGGGTGGGATTTTAAGAGAACAAAAAATTCAAAAAATTCCAGATTGTCCAATTAGCAATAAAATAAAGACTATTCAAATGTTACTGGTCTGAAATGATGATTCAGTCCTTCATCCCTCTAAAAAAAAGCATCAAATAATAATAAAAACAAAAAATTAATATTCCATAAACAGGATAATTTTAGATACATTTGTTCAAGGTGGTTAATTTATGTAGTCCCCATTTTATGTTCCTTATAACATCTTTATTTAGACTCATTCATAATTATTTTGAATATGTCAAGCTTTTTGTCAACAAGAGATGATTGAATGGTTTAGTGAAGAAAAAAATATTCCTGCTGCTTAGTACCTTGCAAATCATCGTCATCTTCTTCGTCGTAAACTTGTCTCTTTTTCTTCTTCTCGAAGGGGACGTCCTTGAAAGCAAAGCTGAAATGCTCATCTGAAAGTTAACGGTGCAAGAAAAAATAATTTGGAGAGATCTTCCTGACTATATATTTCACTTTCTTTTATTTCATCATCCAAATACATAATTGAGGAAAGTGTATACATACATTGTATATTTAATACTTTGACACTTGCAAGACTGTTGGAAAAGACAAGAAACATATTTTAGTTGTACTAGCGTTAAGTACCGTTGATTTGATTTACACTACATACAGTATATTATGTCACTAATAACTATAGAAAATAAAATACCAAATCAAATCATACAGAAATGGATAAATGAGGAAAAGGTGTTTCACAATTGAAATAAAATGATTATAAATCATGTTTAGGACAGTGTTAAGTACTAATAAAAGAGGTCAATCTGTACGGGTTACACATTAAGAAACATTCAGCACTAATATGAGTACAAGAATGTTATGTAAGTAAAATGGTCTAGATAGCACTCAACACACAAACAAGAAATAATACATGTCATAAGACTAAAGAATTTGTCGTTGGAGTTACACTACGTAGTTTAAAGAAATGTGTCAAGATGTTGTCAATGATTGAAGCATAAATAGATTATATCATTACTTGAAACTTCGATGAAGTAATTATAAAGCCGAACGCACACAGAGCCAACTCGACCCGATCCGACTGGTTTTCAGTCAAATCGGCTTGCTGCGCGCTACCTCACGACTCCAATTTTACCAGTCGCACGCAAGACGCACGTCGGATGCCAATCGAGGGCCCATTCGAATCAGCTCCCAACTGATCGGGCCTGACTCCAGCAAGACTGAAAATAAGTTGGATCGAGTCAAATTGAATCAGATCGGGTCGACTCGGCTCTGTGTGCGTTGGGCATAACACATCATGCAAATAGAAAAGGGGATCAAAATGAAAGAAGAGCACATACGTGGAAAACTATTATACGTGACATCCTGCCCAAGCTTGACCGACACCTCTGGCCAGGAAGGGTGTAGCTTCCGCTTGGATCTCACAGCAGTCCCATCTATAGACAAATGTGTAAGTAGTTCTCAAAATTAAAAGGTACGGTCTAACCTGTGTTTATTGACCACCTATAACTTAGGGAAACAAGAAAAGTGGCCACTGTAGACACTAGACAGGGAAACCTTTATAGACAGGTTCTAGAACATTTGATTTTTTTCTCAGTTAGAGGGCCACTTTTGATGGCCACTATATTGGCTGCTATAGACATTTAATGTCCACCTAAGGGAAACAAGAAAATTGGCCACGGCAGACATGTTACCTTTATAGACAGGTTCTATAACAATGTGGTTTCCTCTCTCAGGGGATCACTTTTGGTGGCCACTAATATATGCAGGTTGGCTGCTATAGACAGGTGGCCGCCAAGACAGGTTTGACTCTAGTTTGAAATTGTAAATTAGACGTGCTGCGCCATATTGCAAACACCTTTAGCACTGTGTGAAATACACATCGGCTCAATGATTTTACTTTTGTGGTCAACCAGAATTTCTGGTTGCCCAAGGCCCAAGGCCAGTGCTTATTTGGAGCCATGTTGTTGTTGTTATTTTTTGTATGGCAATCAGTCAAACTTGACTATTGTTGCCAATTTAAATTCTCTTTAATTTTCTTCTCTTTTTTTTTGTCTACTCTTCTTTATTTTTATTTTATTTTTTTAAATCAAAATTATGCTTCATATTTAATCAAATTCAAACCATATGGCACCACTCTGAATATCACGATATATATATATTTAAATATATATATTTGTTTTTAATACCAAAATAGTAACCTCCTAATTATATCACACAAACATTAAGTATCTCGCATAGGGACCCCCCCCCCCCCCCCCCCCCCCCACCACTTATGCGTTACATTTCAATATCAATATAAATTTTCTTTGAATTATCAAGCACATATTATATGGCATGAGTGTAGGTATTATAGAGATGTTATAGACATATAAACACCACATCAATCAAAGTGATACAAAAATGAATTAGTACAGTAGAAAATTCTAAACGGGGGCTTAAGAAAATGATAATTAAACTAAGAGTAATAAAAGACTTAATAGGAAACTAATTACTGAAATTACCATGTAACATACAATGTTGGAACTTTCAAAATAAATGTACAATTTTTTACTAAAAATTAAACATCAATTGGATCATTAAATATTGCAATACTAAGCTTGGATAACATTGAAATAAATGGAATAAAGAAAAGGGCTTAATATCTGGTTAATATGAACAGCAAAGTTTCAATACATCTATAAAATACCTGGGCTCCGTTACAGAAATAGTAGCAATCAATTGTAAAGTTACAATTACAAGTCAGATCATGTAACTAAATGCGCAAATCTGATTGGTTCAAATGTGTTTATAATTTCTTACCTGCAATTAATTGCAACTTCACAATCGATTGTAAAGTTGCAATTAATCGGAAGTCAGATCAGTAAATAATTGCACAAATCTGATTGGTTCAAATGTGCATAAATTCTTTACTTGCAATTAATTGCAACCTTTACAATCGATTTTAACTCTTTCTGCAGCGGGGCCCAGTATAGATACTTGTAAACAGGGCCTTTACAGAAATTGGGCTTACTGGATTTGAAGACATTTTGCGCAATACTTTGTTCAACTCTAGAAGACTGGTCTGGAAGATCTGGACTGGCCCCAACTGAGAGGGCTCCTAGAAGAGGAGGAGAGAAGAAATAGCGGTTAAAGGGGTAGTACAGTTTTGGTAAGGCTGAACTTTAGTAACCAAAACCTGCACAGTAACATTACAAACTAATATTTATAACCCCACCATGCTCGAAAGGTATACAAAAGTACAAACGACTAAGTAAAAAGCCTGTTATCATTCAAAAAGCGTCATTAAAACACAAGAGGGCGCTCTCTAATAAGGCATTGGTTTCAACCATTTTTCATACAAAATTATGCATGTGATATTTTGTTGAAATAATGATTAAATAGAGAGATCAGCAACAACTATTTAAAATCCGCTTTTGAAAAAGTGTAAGCATTTTTTATTTTTTTCAACAAATCTTTATTTGGGGCCCAAATAAATACGATCGGATATATTAATTACTATTTCAGCCATTTCTGAACCGGTTTTGACCAAATGAAGTTTATTCTGCCATTAAAAGTGCATGTTCTTTCAAATTCGACTCAAGTTTTTCATTACCTCACAAAAAAATTGTGTTGTGCAGCAGGGCTTCTACCAAAACTGAACTACCCCTTTAAACAAAAACAAACTTTCTAATATTCTTCTATTTAAAGAGCCCCCATAAATTCAAATAAAAGTCCAAATTGCAAAACAATTTTTAGACTGCAACTTTCATGTAGGGTGAGCTTGAAAAGTAGCCGCTGAAAAATAAATTTTTAAATTTGTCCCGCTTCAGAGCTACTTGTTTTTATTAGCGGGTGTGTGTTAAAAAATGACATTACATTAGCTTGCAAGCGCATTCAGGCAAGTAGAATTTAGCATAAATGAAGTTTTGGTGGCTAAGAGCTCATTTTTAGTGGCCATGGGACAGCGGGCCTTTGCTTTTTTTTCAAGCCCAGGCTTAGTGCTCACCTTGCTGGTGGTCTTTTCTCATGGTAGCTGCTGTTTCCCTTGGACTGGGTCTGGGGCTTGCTCTGGCTCCCCAATCCTCCCGATTTACACCCCCTTCATCTCCACTCACTGCCGACAGAAAACAAACAATAAGGGTTAATACAGGGCTCGACA
>JBAMJV010005214.1:0-43900 GCA_037951105.1 Echinarachnius parma
TAGTAGTAGTAGTAATAATAAATAATAATAATAATATACTCGATTTATATAGCGCCTAATATGATTGATAATCATCTCTAGTAGTAGTTGTAGTAGTAGTAGTAGTAGTAGTAGTAGTAGTAGTAGTAGTAGTAGTAGTAGTAGTAGTATTCATTATAAGTAGTAGCAGAGGTAGTATTCATTATTGTTATTATTATTAGTAGTAGCAGAAGTATTAGTAGTACTTCTACTAGTAGTAGTAGTAGTAGTAGTAATAGTAGTAGAAGAAGTAGTAGTAGTAGTAATAGTAGAAGTAGTAGTAGTAGAAGTGGTGGTAGTAGTAGTAGTAGTAGTAGTAGTAGTAGTAGTAGTAGTAGTAGTAGTGTAAGTGGTAAAGGTAAGTGGTAAAGGTAGTAGTAGTAAAAGTAGTAGTAGTAGTAGTAGTAGTAGTACTAGTAGTAGTAGTAGTAGTAGTAGTAGTAGTAGTAGTAGTAGTCGCTGTAGTAGTAGTAGTCTAAATAGTAGTAGTCAGTGGCGTAGACAGGTTCTTACACCTGGGGGGGGGGGGGGGTGGGATGATTTGCCGTTCACCGGACCAAGACCAATTTGTTCGCGGCCGAGACCACCTGCTGAAATATTTCGAGACCAAGACAATTGGCTGAAAGACCTCTCATTGGGTGGGGGGGGGGGGGGGGGGGGGGGTCCGTCGCCAAATTTGTTCTCGCCCGAGACCGCCTGCCAAAATTGTTCAAGACCAAGGAAATTGATTGAAAGTCCTCTCAGTGGGGGGGGGGGGGGGGGGGGGGTTAGATGTTGAGATGGTCGTGACCAGGCGGGCCGGAAGCAGTTTTGGATTGGGGGGAGCCAAAACCTATGGGGCTCACGGTTGGGTGTGTAGGGGCTCATGCCAACCACAGTGCTGCCAACTTTGAGCCAGATGTAAGAGTGAGACATTGCAAGGAGCGAAGCGACCAAGCCCGAGGGAGCGAAGTTACTGAGCGGGGGGAGGGTGTGGGAGGGGGGTGTCCCCCCTCCCACGGTAGGGAGATTTTGCATTTTTGGACTTGGAATTGTGCAATCTGGTGCTTACCTAGATAGGAAATTCGGGGGGGGGGGGGTTAGATGTTAAGATGGTCGTGACCAGGCGGGCCGGAAGCAGTTTTGGATTGGGGGGAGGCAAAACCTATGGGGCTCACGGTTTTGGGTGTGTAGGGGCTCATGCCCAACCACACCCAACCACAGTGCTGCCAACTTGGAGCCAGATGTGAGAGTGAGACATTGCAAGGAGCGAAGCGACCAAGCCCGAGGGAGCGAAGTGACTGAGCGGGAGGAGGGTGTGGGAGGGGGTGTCCCCCCTCCCACGGTAGGGAGCTTTTGCATTTTTTGACTTGAAATTGTGCAATCTGGTGCTTACCTAGATAGGAAATTCGGGCTTAACATTGACTGTATCTGGGAAAGCGTGTTATGATTTGATCGACCAGAAATTTTAAATATATTTTCACGAAGAAAACAAATAATTGACAGACTGATAAATATGCACCCCATCACACACACACAAATATTGTATTTATATTTAGCGTCATACACAGGTCCAACACCACCATATGCCACATTAGGCTATGTATGATCAATAACATAGCCTATTGCCAAGAATGAGTCCTGAGGGCGAAGCTACCGAGGGCTGGGGCAGAGCCAAATAGAGAGGGTTTGGGAGGGGGTATCCCCCTCCCACGGAGAAGATTTTGCATTTATATATATGTAGAATAGTTATTTTGACAGTTAGGTTTCCTTGGTTATGCATCTTTGTTCTTATGTTTCTAGTACAGGTCATCCCATTATGCTCATCCTCCTTTGTCACCGGCACCCCATTCCTCCCATTCATGTCTAGCTGATATTTCTATTCTATTGTTTCCTTCTGGTATTCTGACCACTTGACTCTGTCTAGACTCTTTAACTTTCTCTACATGTGTGGGATTCCACACATGTCTTCTCTATTGTATCTGGTCATCTTTCCATACCATCATCACCGATCATCAAATTCCAACTCCACCCCCATCTCTTATTGGTTCTTTTGAATAATAGGGTTAATCCATTTGAGTTATCTATTTTTGTGATTGGTTTTATTGGTTTCCCCCTTGGTTATATTGGTTCCTCCCTTCTGTTAATTTGCATATTGTATATTTTGTTATCTCATGTTATTTCTTGTATATATTGAGATGTATGCCTTGAATTAAACAGTGCACTACCAGACTTACATCGTGTCAACTCGTCCTTCTGTTCTCCTTTGCGTCCTACACTTAAGTTATGTTCCTGTTTGACTGTTTGATCTGCATGCTGCTTTGACTTAGTTTATTTCCAATACTCATTAGTTATAGCTCGTTCTACCCACGTTACCCGTACATTTCTCTGCCCCACACTGGTTAGCAGCGGTGTTCGTTCCTACACGCTCTTCGTTTATCTTCAGTTTAGTCAAATCTTCTTAATACCAGCTTTCGTCTTCATTTGAACATTGAATTAGTAGACCATTATTTTGGATTTGTTTTGCACTGTTATTGGACTTTGACTTTCGTTATACACCTTTACAGTTTGCAATTTCCAAAATATTATTGAGAACTTTATGTGAGAACTTTGTCTGGCAGTGCCTCAACAATTTCATGAGCTCCATTCGCCATTTTGGAACTCTTTAATTTCTTTGTTAGTATTTTCGTCACCTTCAATATGCCACACCCAGCTTTCTACACCTCTTCCGATGACATTATTTACGACCTGGTTCAACGCATGGCTGACCTCCAACAACGGTTCCACACCTTACAGTCGTCACTGCATCACCAGCCCCTGCAAAGAGTTTGCAGCGTCGACAGCTTCACCCAGACCGCAGAGGCTGACCTCCAACCGCAACCCTGCGACCTGCACACGCTCACCAAGAAAGTCGGCGAACTGCAACTCACAGACCCAGATATCGGCGAACTGGCTTTCCTCGTCGGACAGAAAATCCGCCCAGTCGCGCACGACATTCGTCACTTCAACCCCTCTGCGCGACGCTATCTATGGCAGTTTCACCGCCTTGAGCTCCATGATAATCTCCTCTTCCGCCGCAAGAAGGCGAGCGATCGCGTTAGTGACACCTTGCAGCTCCTCGTCCCGTCCGACCTAGTCAGAGATGTCTTCACAGCTTACACGCTTGCAACCACGACTGCACGATTGCCGAGATTGCCGTTCACTTCTACTGGCGTTCATGGACAGAGATTTCGCAACCTTTCTCAGCAGCTGCGCCACATGTCGCGTTCGCGAGACTGCTGATTTGCGAGACGACACAACTATAGGTGCAGTGGAAACTATCGTTTGTGCGATTACAGACATCACCAGGGACCTTCTAAATTCTTCATTTCCGCAACTCCATATCGCCCGCCGTACCAGCAAGCGTCATGGCAGGCAACGAGGTTCCAACATCTCGCCACCGACACGACCTCCACTTCGTCCGCGCGCACAGCCGACCGACCGCCAGCAAGGCTTGCCGTCGCGCTCACCGCCTTCGCCACATCAACCGTGTTCGCCGCATTCACCAGCCCGACCGCGCTCTCCGCCGTCGCAGCATCGACCTCGCTCAACACCGGGTCATCGCTCGCCTGCACCAGAACAACATCCGCGCTCGCCTGCACCAGAGCAGCATCCGCGCTCACCTGCACCAGAACGTCTACACCCGCCTGCACCAGAACAATGTCCGAGCTCACCACCGCACTCTTCATCACCACGTCATTCACTGCATTCGCCGCCACCACGACAGCGATTGCACTCGCCATCGCCGGGACGACGTCCGCGCTCTCCATCGCCTCGTCGGACGCTGTACTCGCCACCACCGGGACGACGTCAGCGCTCACCATCGCGTCATTCGCACGCTTCATCGTCATTTCATCATCCGCGCTCATTAACATCACAACGTTGGCGCTCACCATCACCAGATGACCACACCTATTCACCTCCAAGGCACCGCTTCTATGACTCTCCCCATCATCCCTGGGAGCGACGACCTTTTCCTCCTCGTGAGAGATCATCGCGGTCTCCACGCTTCTCACCTACCAGAGATAATTTCTCCAGAGGACGACACCGGTACCCTTCGACGATAGAGGGTTACCGTATCGGTTTTGAACGATTTTTGTTTTTATGAACATATCGAACTCAAATCTTGAACTTTTTTTTTCGTTTGCATTTCAAAAATGCTTGTGCTTGCATGTACTTCACTTTTTTTTGTTTTGTGTTTTGCTGATTAATGTGTAATTCAAGATAGACATTTCTGATTTTGCATTTTTGCTGGTTTTATCCTATCAAAATGTATAATGGGATACTTTCTTGTGTCCTTATTTCCTGGGTGTTGAACACGTTTTTTTTTTACTTTGGATAGTTACAGAAAAGGGATTTGAAATGTACATACTATATTTCTTCGGAATGTTTTTTTTTTACTTTCACAAGACAGTATGGAATTTCTTCGTTCTCTTTTGAACATTTTGGTAAGGAAAATTAAAATTCCATGTTTCATCAAAACGTTTTTTCTTCAAAGTTTTTGTTGCATTCAGGGCTATGTTTTTAAAACTTTTTATTAGCCCACATTTCTGAATTGAAATATTTTATTGCACCGTTTGCCTCAAGTTAAGTTCGGTTTTTTTTCCCTTCTCTCTTTGATATAGTGTATTTGCTTGTTTTCCCCCTTTTAAAATTTCATTCCATTGATGGTTTGATCTTACGGGGAAAGTAACTTGTATATATATTGTATAACTTAAACATATACAAAAAGAACTGGTATCGCATATAAAATATGTTTCATTTAATTTTGTTTGCCTCATTTTGAAAATTGAGGACAATTTTTCGGAAGGAGAAAGCTTATGTAGAATGGTTATTTTGACAGTTAGGTTTCCTTGGTTATGCATCTTTGTTCTTATGTTTCTAGTACAGGTCATCCCATTATGCTCATCCTCCTTTGTCACCGGCACCCCATTCCTCCCATTCATGTCTAGCTGCTATTTCTATTCTATTGTTTCCTTCTGGTATTCTGACCACTTGACTCTGTCTAGACTCTTTAACTTTCTCTACATGTGTGGGATTCCACACATGTCTTCTCTATTGTATCTGGTCATCTTTCCATACCATCATCACCGATCATCAAATTCCAACTCCACCCCCATCTCTCTTATTGGTTCTTTTGAATAATAGGGTTAATCCATTTGAGTTATCTATTTTTGTGATTGGTTGTATTGGTTTCCCCCTTGGTTATATTGGTTCCTCCCTTCTGTTAATTTGCATATTGTATATTTTGTTATCTCATGTTATTTCTTGTATATATTGGGCTGTATGCCTTGAATTAAACAGTGCACTACCAGACTTACATCGTGTCAACTCATCCTTCTGTTCTCCCTTGCGTCCTACACTTAAGTTATGTTCCTGTTGATTGTACATGTCATCCCCCCACCTTGTGAGGTGGGGGGATGCATACCCCTCATCCCCCCGTTGTCTACGCCCCTGGTAGTAGTAGTAGTAGTAGTAGTAGTAGCAGTAGCGGTAGTGGTAGTGGTAGTGGTAGTGGTAGTGGTAGTGGTAGTAGTAGTAGTAGTAGTAGTAGTAGTAATAGTAGTAGTAGTCGTAGTACTAGTAGTAGTAGTAGAAGTAGTAATATTAGTTGGTAGAAGTAGTAGTAGTATAATTATTAGTAGTGGTAGTAGTAGTAGTAGTAGTAGTAGTAGTAGTAGTAGTAGTAGTTGTTTATATATTTGTTGTAGTATGAGTACTAGTAGTATCACACTAGTATCGGTTGCTATCTAATTGTGTGTGTATCATGTGCCTCTCGAGGAGTTAAAACTAAAAGGGATCTAGTAACTTTGTTGACACGTGCAAAAAGTGATGAGTGATTACTCAAATGTGCAGTGGTCTCATTTGATATGTCCACAAAGTAATGTGTGACAATGTGGATGTTTTGGCCGAGAAATGGGTCAAAAATGCAAAGTGATATTCACTTACCTGCACTTACTTTGTACACGGCTTAAATTATCCCGAAGACAGTTTACATTTTTGAGGATTTTGACAATATCACTAAGTATGATATTCTCACTTTTTACATGGGAACCTCAGACTAAAGATCTGACGCGTTCTGTAGGCATTGGAACGGAGAAGGAGCTCCTGACGATGCTGATGTTTTATCATGATTTGGGCCATATAGTCTACTTTGGAGATACAGACGCTGACCAGTCTCCCTTGCGAGATATTGTCATCTTCAATCCTCAGTGGCTCATAGATGTCTTCAAGCAGGTTATTACCACACCAGACAGCACGAAACAGGTGAGAAACTTGGTAGGAATTGCCTACTCACTACAGGAGGGGGATCGACATTAAAGCAATGGTAGCCGAATTAATTTGCTGCACCTATTATCCCTAAGTACATATATTATCTCAATAGTCCTTGTAGGAAATATATGTACTCAAAGTTATCAGCCAGCAACGTATTAGTGGAAAATGTTCTATGGAACATTATTAATAAATACAGTCGTAATATAAACTCTCGTCCAAGTCATGACTATAATTTAAACGATCGTTTAGTAAGGCAGGACTTAAAGGGGAAGGAACTTCTAGTCACTTATTTCCTCATGAATATTCCCAATAATGAAAAGAATC
Organism: Echinarachnius parma; assembly: GCA_037951105.1. Classification (NCBI taxonomy): domain Eukaryota; kingdom Metazoa; phylum Echinodermata; class Echinoidea; order Clypeasteroida; family Echinarachniidae; genus Echinarachnius; species Echinarachnius parma. The sequence goes on from JBAMJV010005214.1 coordinate 6,637, forward strand.
AATATTGTATGGCCCACTGTCGTCTGCTTTCAATGCCAACAGGAGGCGGCCATTTCTTCAACTTCTCCCGGTGAAATGACGTGTCAGGCGGAGAACACAATAGCGGGTTACGATAATGCTATTGTGTTATCCGCCTGCCACGTCATTTCACCACGAGTAGTTGAAGAAATGGCCGCCTCCTATGGGCATTGAAAGCAGACGACAGTGGTCCATAAAATATTGATTATTTTTGTAATCGGGAATATTCATGAGGAAATAAGTGACTAGCAATGATAGTAGTTATGCTCTCATCACATCCAGTAAGTCAAAAGGGTAAGGGTTAATTCCCCTTTAAAGGGGTAGTACTGTATTGGTAAGGCTGAGCTTTACTAACCAAAACATGCACAATAAAAATCCAAACTAATACATGTAGTTATAACTCCATCGTGCTCGAAAGGTATAGAAAATAACAAACGACTAAGTAAAAGGCCTGTTATCATTCAAAAAGAGCAATTAAAACACAAGAGGGTGCTCTCTAAACAAGCATTGGTTTCAACAATTGTTCATATAAAAGTATGCATATGATGTTCTGTTGAAAAGTCCTTAAATAGAGAGATCATCCACCTCTTTTTAATTTTGTTGTTAAGTGTAAGTAAGCATTTAACCCCAAAAATAAATCATCGAATAAATCTGGGCCCCAGATGTATTCTGATCGGATATATCTATTGATATTTCAGCCGTTTCTGAACCGATTTTGATCAACTAAAGTTTATGCTGCCATTAGAATTGTATGTTCTTTCAAATTTTACACTCAGTTTTTCATTATCTCACGAAACATTATTTGTATAGCGCCCTCCATACGAAGCTATACTATCCTTTTAATCCAAAACATAAATAAGGGTTTGTTATCCGAAAATTAACTGAGGTTAGTTAGTCTGCAAATGCAATAGGGTTCGTTAATCCACAAATAAAATGGGGTTCGTAATTAACCTTTCGGATTAACGAATGTCATTTTTTTTTCCGGATAAACGTACCTCATTTCAATTCTGGTTTAACGCACATCGTACAATGTTCTGATTAACGAACCCCCATTTCATTTTTGGATTAACTAACCTTATTCTTTTACTTTTATTTACTGCATCGCCGTCTATACCAAAACTTAACCTTTAAATGCAAGGTCGCGCATAAGTCCTGACTAAATTAATTTCACATTCTGATATATGTCGTGTTTAAGTTCTGATTAAACACTTAAGTCCGGTCTAGGTTGTGTTTCAATTTAAACGGCACTTTTGCAAATGCTGCAAACGATAAGCAGAATGTGCATGCACGCCCATTGAAATTAATGATATCGTTCGCATTTATCACGGATTTCTAACCGCTGATTGTAATCGTATACATTAAAATATCAATCAAAAACATCTCTTACAGGATAGATAGTCAGTTGGTTTAGTTAAATGGGACTAAGACGCGATTTTAGAATACAGGCCTAAGAGTAAAAAATCATAGAAATAAGAGATATGAAGTTAAATATGGATGGCATTTTAAAGTGGACTTCCATACGATTTCAAGCTTCTAATGATTGAAAGACGGATATTCTAAGTCAATAAACAAAATTTTGTATGAAAAAAAGTATGATTGTGGGTTCTTATAATTGGTTTTAAAATTCCAATGACACAAATTCGTGAGCGAGCTTGTTCTATCCCACAATGCACCATTTTGTGACACTGCAGCGAATGTGTTCTTTTGATCGGACCAATACAACGCTCGATCATGAATAGTTTAGTCCACGCTGCGCCACTGACCGTGCCTTTGAGCAATACTGCATTGCTGAACCGTTTGAAAATACTTGCGTGCCCGATATTGTAACACGTTTGGCTTTCATTGGAATTTGAATAGACACAAAGTTATGTAAACGTGGTTATTGAATTTGCTGGCTCTGCATGACCGGCTATTATGAATGACACATGCAGTGATCACAATGCAGTGGAACCAGATTCAAGCCTACTCAAGAAATTGGGCAAAGTGAGGGTGCTACGTAAGGGTCTCATGATTGTGTGCGGTAAATTTAATGATTTCCTCAGAGTTAATGACATTAGAAAAATATCTTATAAATCAACCAAAGTGAGTCAAATCCTGAAAATATTCAAGCACATCCCTAGATTTATTTCCAATACACTGTATTTTTGTTTTAAATCGTCCGGAATTCTCCTTTAAAAGAAATCTAAACGCAATTTTGGATGTGGGTAAAAATACATGCAGAATAACTATATGGAGGAGCAATCTTTCACATAAAAGGCTAATGTTTCTTGTATTGCCATGGATTTGTCGCCCTTGAATATGAGTATGATATACTGATTTTAATACAGTATTCCAATGTCATTACCATGCAGGATGGTATCGATAAAGAATTGAAAGATGCGTGGGCAAGGCTGGAGGATGAAGGCATATTGGAGGACCAACTGATAGAGCACATGTGGAAGGGTTTCAAGGAACAGAAGGATGCACTGGTGAAGCTGATGGAACAATTTGATCTCATCTGCGAGGCTCCTCCGAACAATCAGTCATCTAGGAGTGACAATAAGGCACGTTAACAAATGTGACCGGCTATAGCAAAACCCGGCACCTGTCGGTAAAAATCTAAATGTAGATTTTCGTACCATTTCAAAGGCCTCGTCATAATCTTTAATTTGATGCTTTGTTTTAATTAATTGGTCAATAATTTGCGAAGATATAATATTGTTTAAATGTTACAATCATTGGTCTTTTACACACTTTGTGTGAACTTAAAATTTTAATTTCTTCGCAACATGAAGTGCCGGGTTTTGCTATAGCCGGACACAAATCTTTTCATTAAAATATCAGCGTAAAGGATGCAAGTTAATAGGGGCAGTTTGGGCGATTCGGTGACCTCAGTGACTACTGTTACTATGAATGATAAGACCTGCAATGCTAAACAAAACATTGTTTAAGGGATTTCTTTGGGTTTGGAATTCACCCAATTCAATATTTTTGTACCAAATCAAATCCGAGATGGCGGACAATTTTCAAAATGGCCGCCATCGACCACAATGCATATTATCGTGTTCAATGGTTAGGCATTCCGTTTCAATTAGAACATGGTGAATGGGGCTTTACTGGGCTACTAACTATAGCAGTTCACTCTCTTGACGTCACCAGGAAAAAAAAAAAACATGTTTACCGTCTCCGCCAAGTCGCTTGATTCGGGTGTTGAAACGGTGTTCAAAAATATTGCCCATTTGTATTTTCCCTGATGAGTTAGTGCTTGGAAAGTGATACATTCATATTCTGTATGATCTAAGCTATCGGTAGAGGTGGGCCTATAATTCCAGTAATGTTGTTTTTTCCAATGAATCTACACTTGAATTGTACATGTTAATGATTATAGCCTCATTGAGATATATGCTTGGAAAAGTTTCACATTTAAGGGTACCATCACTCAAAAATAATGTTCTTACAAATAAAAAGTAACATCTTTAGTAGTTCATTCCACCAACAAGTTATAACAAAATAATGTTTCCAGAAAAAAATATACGGTATATAGTTGGAAAACGCATCACCATTCTATAGCATGCGTTCATGGGTCTGCATGTCCGAAGACTACCTTTGTCCAGAGCGAACGGATCTTCCGGGATTATATTGTCTCAAAGCGTACGCGTAAATAGCATTGGCGCACTCGCAAATGTTTGGCGCGTACAGAGCCATGAAATAATAATGGTTCCGTAAGTGGTGGTAATTAGTTACATTGTTTATGAATTACACAACCCTTTGCAAAATGTTGGGTCTTTATTTGCTATCACAAAACGGTATCAAATTAGAATAAAAGTTTTTGTATTGGCCTTCGGCCAAAATTATATTGATATGGCGAAAATAGTCAATGCTGAATGCGTCGCCATTTAAATTAAAATTCTACTCTACTCACTTGGCAAAGTGTTGCAGCGGCACATGAAACGTCGTGATCTTTTAGATTCCTTGTTGACCATACATTGCGAGACAAACGAATATCACTAGCGATATTATTTTCGATACTATATCCGCAATGAGTAATATATTTACTGTTAACAAATAACATATATACATATACCACTTATTACAGTTTCCGCCAAATTTAGGGTAATAATGGACATAGATTAATTTACTATTTGTAATAAGAAAAGCGTGTATCAAGTACTCTTGCTAAAGCTTGATTCCTGCTATTCACGTAGCATGGCAATACAATAAATTGTCTCCTTTTTCAGAAATTTGTCCAAATTTCAACTTATTACGCAATCATAATTTATTTCAAAAGCTAGGGCGTGGCCCACCGGTCAATTACCCATTGGCAAGCTTCTAACTATCATTGGTCACGGTAAGGAGCTGATCAATGGGAGATGGGTGCACTTGTAACTGATAATGGATATCCTTCCACATAGTGATTAGGTTTCGTCATCAGGTGGGAGGCGCATATTACTGGAGACTGTTCCATTTGGAACCCGAATATATCCCCTCTTAAAATCGTAAAAACGCCTCTTACTCGACTCAACAAATTAGACAAATTGATTTTTTTATTCAATTGTATCTTGTTAAAAAAAAATGTAACTGTATGACATTCTGCTAATAGTGTAACATAGCGGGAATAATTGAACTAAAATACAATACCTTAAGCAAAGCTAGAGTATGTTATGTATAGACAATTTTCGTTTCATTAATTATTTTTAAAAAAGACCAATAAGCAATATAATTATGTTCAAAATGTTATAAAACAATATTTGTTAGACACGTATTGATTAAGTAGTATTTCAATATGATGGGTATCCCAGTCAAAATCAATTATGATATCAAATCCAAATTGTTCACCATATGCCACTATTATGTTTAACTAACTGCCGCCAATCTGGTATTTAAAAGGAAAACAGTTGAAAATCGTCATACCTATATTAAAAACATTATTTTTTAAATCAAATTAACAAAATAAATCATACAGTAGTGTAATGCTGGCCCCAGACATTACGTTAACCATGTTGCTTGTTCAATCTAACATATTTAGACGCGTGGTGAAAGCAGTGGGGGTAGCACAAGGAAGTGCTATTACGTCCCTTCAAGATTCACACCGAGCAGTGCAGTCAAGGATGATAATCAGAGCAAGTCACCCATTTGTATCTACGTTTATTTCAAAGTGTCACCTTCAGGTACGCGCAGCCATAGCGTTATTCTGTCACATTAACTCTTTATTCTGTCTCATTCACTTAGGATTTACCAATATACAAGGGTAAAGCATGTATGTATGCGTATGAACAAACAAACATTATCCTCAATATTATTTGGACGCAAGGTCACTGATGACAGATTGATTAGAATTGCCTGCATCTTCGATACCATAGATTGGTCTATTGTGTATGATTGTTAATTGTATTTTCTATGTTTTTTTCACCCACGTGAATAGCGTACTTTAAATAACAGGTATCATTATTATTATTATTATGAAGTGAGCTTTTCTTACGATATTTATGTGATATTTCATCTAGATACGTGTTTATCTAACAAAAATATAAAAGTTATAAGTATGAAATACACCATGGAACATTGGGATAGTTTGTCAATGTTAACTTCAATATTTCGGAATTATCATCATTATTGTCGCCATAAGGCACGGAACGTATCTCGTATGATTAGTTTGACTAAGATTACTGGTATGATTAATTAAGGTTACATAAAAAATAAGTAGGGAGTGATTCAAGAGACAATTAATTCGGACCATAGTAAAACAGATATAAACAATCAAATGTTATGATGTGACTGTTGAACTTACTCAAACCACTTAGTATATAATTGAACAACAACTTTCCATTAATATGTGACAATGTTGCCCCATGAAAAAAGTGTTATGTTGATTGTGGGGGTTCTGTCAACATACCCCTCTATTCTGACTCACAATTGAAGAATAGTACGGAATAACATATACTGTATATCATAACTGTAAATTAACTCTTGGATGAAATAAATGTATGTCAAAATGCCATCCCTTTTTGTGTCGTTTACATAGAAAGTATAATGGTGTACTGCAGTATTCGGACAGTATATATGTGTTTTGATGTATTGAGTAACATCTTCCTTAACTCCTTTGGTAAACGTTATTTCTTGTATATATTCTCATAGAATGGCATTGAATGGTTATCTTATCGTATATTACAAAAGACGATAATCCATATTTCGTGCATGTACCAAACTAGACATTGGGAGAGTGTCACTTGGAAATTTAAGAACCGTAATAACGCAAATACCTAAAGTATTTTAATTAAAATTGTGCCATCGATTAGTTCCTTTAAGAAAACAAATATACATTAAACTATTTCATTTTACCGCAATACTTATTGTACTCGAAATCACAATGTACTTGAACAAGGTCATTTTGTCAACTCATCATCAATTCTTTGTTATACTCTCCATGCGCTCACATGTATTCCAAAGATATAATTATATTTTTTCTGTCTCAGTTTCTGGCATTGTTTGATGATTGACAAGAGCTCCGTTTGAAGCGAATATTTATACTTTGTTCTTCCAATAACTAACAGAGGGATTCTTTAATCGATTTATAGCCTATCGATAGGCGTCTGAGCTTTCTGGCAAGTACTAATCGCGTTTAATATGGAGACGGAAAACTGGTGTTCTCGAACCCGATGCGCGGAGCGCATCCGCCTATCATCAGTCATTTACTCATCATTATTCATATATGTTTATTGTATGTGTCGACGAGTGTATTTTCATGCATTATTCATAAGCCTTGCAGGTGAACTCGGCCACAGAGCTAGCCGTATATAAACAGATTTTGGCCAACTCAAACAACGGGCGCTTTGCAGCTGTACCCTATGATGTGTACCCGTGCATACTGTATGAAGCAATGCCTCTACACATGTTGTGGGTTCATATACACCGACGCACACATGATCAATACACAGACACATACACACATACACACACACACACACACACACACACACACACACACACACACACACACACACACAAACACATACACACAAATACGGCTCTGACAGCGCACAGCGCGTGTACAAAGCGCACTGTACTGTGCAAGGCTGTGTGTAACTCTGGCCACTGCATGCATGCATAGAGTTCATATGACGTTACAGCCTCATCGCTCATTGGCCTATTTTGGTCCATGTCACATACATATTCATGAAAGAGCTTCGCAGGGGGTTCGTAGAAATTGTACGCACAGCGCACAGCGAACAAAGTAAATAAAAGAAACTTAACTGTTTGAGTAAACGAGTGATGATAGGCGTTGGGATAGGGTTCGGATATCGGTGGTTCCGTCCACATAACGCGATTAGTACTTGCTAGAAATCCCGACGCATATCGGATAGGCTAATCGATTTATGGCCCGAGCTGGTCAATGGAAGCACAAGAGAAGAGGTTACCCAGCCTCTCTATGCTATCGTCATGTCAGTCTTAAGCCAGATGATGAACATACGGTTCTTTTCGATATGATAGGCACCGTTCCTCTGCATGAAAATGCATGTATGATCAAGGTATTATAACTTAGTGCTTTTATGTTGTTATTTTCCTTTATAAAATGTAGCACGATAAGCAAATATTAACCTTTTCTTATAGATTTATTTGTTCTTCCCAAAGGTATTGCTTGATAAAAAAGCGTAATTTGATGAAATATTATGATTCGCTGAATAAGTCATCATTTCACATCATAATGACTGATTGGAAAGTATAAACCCACTAGCCTTTGATTATGCCCAAGGTACACAGTGCATATCAAACACAATGCTGATTTATCCGCGATTGTAGGTATAGCTTCTAACTTGGTCGCTTCCAGTGTAACAACTAAATGTTCCTCACGTTACATAATTAAGTTTTTTTTTTTTTTTTACTTTTTGAAATTCATATCACTTCCAATTGATCGTTTGAAATGTCATTGAAAATGAAAAAATTATTGGTTATATTTTCGGACGCATTATGTTGATATGGCCAAACTAGTTTAGTCTATTGGCGTGGCAACTCTGTCGATGATGCCTTATTCCATTTTCGGTCGTTTAATATTAACATTACCTACACTATGTATTGTTTTTAAGGTCACTGTATTTCGTTCCATGGATGCGTATGGTGTTCATAGAGATGGAGATGACGGAGACAAAGTTTATCCCGATCCTGGTTTAGTTAAACAGGCATGTACTCGGTGACCTAATTTCAATGCGTATAATGTATAATACACCATGATACGTTCGTTGTACTAGGCTCTCTTACTCTTATTTCTACTGATTGTTTTCATCGGCTGTCAAACATAGATTATGAATATATTGTACAATTATTTGTATCCATATTATGAGTACATACATCACTGCTAACTAGAAACAATAACATAATTTGACGTATGTGTCGGTTTTCAGGGTGTCGTTCATGATAAAAACAAACATAAGCGGGATTCTTAAAATGAACTCTTCAGCGTTTTGAAAAAAGGGCAAAATAAAAGGCCAAGAAGAAAGAGGGGTTTATATTTCCCCTTCCTTTACACGTTAATCGATATAATATATTGACTCTTGTAACAAGTTTCATTTAAAAAAAGAAAATCTACAGAGCTTGCAACATGCAGTAACTTAAAGGGACAGTTTCCCCACCATATACATGTATAATATCTTTTGATTAAAGGGTACCTCCGGACAGAGATTTAGCTCTCTTACATCAAAGACATATCCCAAATGAACATACAAAACAAGTCTGTGATCCTGAAAGTATTTCTACATTGCTAGGGAATCATTTTTAATATCACATATCACTCATTCTGTCAGCGCAGTTCCGATAACGATACCACTTAACGATCCTCTTATTGATCGCATCTGCGATATATCGCAGCAAGCAGAGAAAATCTCGAAAATCGCTTGTGTGCGCGCGCTGCTGCAGCACAGTGCGTATAGACAGAGCAGTATAAGAGAGAGAGAGAGAGGCGAGTAGCGCTATAAGGCCAAAAACAATAAATTGTTCAATTGGAGTAACGGGCAACCAAACATAAGGGTAGGTAGGTAGGGTTTGTTTTTGTTTTTTTCAGGATTCGCAAAATACACAAAAACACATATCACACAAATAACACATATCGCAATTGGAATTTTTATTTATTTATTTATTTATTTTTAATCAGAAAAAAACCTTTAGGGTCGGCGGTATTTTTAGGGTCGGGCGGGTTGCGAATTTGCGTTTCCCAAACCATTTAGCAACTCCTTGTGAATTAGCGACTTGGTCAGAGACCACGCATACCCGAAATTTCCGACTAGTATAATTTCGAACATTTCGAGTGCCGAACGAATAGCAAATACAAAAAACATTGGACCAAGGTAGGATTCGAACCAGGGATCTCTAGCGTATCAATCTAACTCTCTATCCACGGAGCTATTTCGGATTGCTTGATTGGTGTTTATTTTTTAAAATATATATATATATACCCTAACCCTAATGTACAAGCAATAGCATGTATACATATTGCATGCATGCAGAGATATGGTGCGATGCGGTGGCCGTGGCTAGAGTGCGAGCACGCGCGAAACGATACTAACTATTGCATGGGCTATGCGATAAATCGCATACTACCATAATAACGTACGCGTATTGATTGAGCGGTCGTGCAAACAAAGTCGCGCGCGCGAACCAGTAAATAGCCGTGGTTCCGTAGGTCGTAGTAATTAATTGCATTGTTCTCAAATTACAGAAACATATCAGACCCCATGAGAGTATGATTGGTATTCAATTATAGTACCAAAACAACTAAGGATTGGTTTTATCATGCCCGGCGGTACCCTTTAAGTTTCCTACACGTAAAATCCGAATTTCATGTAAATACGACCAACATTGACCCTTTAGGCAAGGACGGTGCATTATTCAAAGTCACTCGCTGTACTGGCTAATCCCATTCATCGCATACAGCATGGAGGCTGCCATTGATTTGTATGTATCTCGGATTTAGAAATGTTCGCTCAAAAAAGTGACATCAAACACGAACTACTCTTTCGTGTTTGTGCACAATCCCTGCGAGCTGCCAGAGCTAACAAAATGAGCCCGAGCTTGTTAGTTTGCGTACGACGTAACATTTTAGCGCAAACGATTACAAATCCGGGTTTTAAAACATATAATGGCAGCCTCCGTGCTGTACGCGATGAATGGGGTTAGCCCATATAGAGATTGACTTTGAATTATGCTCCTCTTTTGCTCAGAGGGCAAACGTTGGACATATTTGCATGAAATTAGGTTTTAATGGGTAGAGGAAATAATCAAAAGTAAAATTGTAGGTGGGGAACTTCTCCTTCAAATAACAAGTGGTGTGCATTGTATATATCTAGAAACTGATACAAAATATTATTCCCTTTATAACATTAAGCCGTGCGCAAGAATAATGGTGTATACTCTTACTCTTTGTGCTTACGTTTATAATATACTTGTTACTGTTTTTCAGGTGCTGACATTTCTCGAAGTCACCCTGGTCAATATTAAAGAGAGATGGGCCAAGCGAATCGAGTATACCATGTGCTTCCCATGCACGAACACGGAGTGTAGCAAGTTAATACCATTCAAGCTTGTGGACGTATGTCTCGAGAAAGAGAGTGTAAAATGCTCTCGATGCAAGCGTATTATCAGCTGCACGTCAGTAAGGTCTAAGTACGGTAAGTTTAATGAGTAAGTGTAATCGTTTGTTATCACCTGTATGATTAGAGGTAAATCGAATCATGATTTCAAATTGGCCCGCACACTAAGAAAAAATGGGTCAAATCTGCACCTCTTTTTTGCCACACTGGCAGCACCTTTATAGGTGCAGATTCGCACCTTTATATTAACAAAAAAGTTGCAACTTCGGGTTAAAGGTGCATGGTTGCATATTTTGGGTGCACCTTTAACCCTTTGAAGACGAACGGAGTTTTTCAGTGTGTACCTACCCCCTGAGACGGAAATAATTCAGGGGCTCACGAAAAAGCCACGGTTGCTATGAGAGGCGTGGCTTAGGTGCCATACATTGCGTACTTCGCTTTCACTGAAGATAATCAGCGGTTTTAGTGGACTTCCGCCCCTTTCAATTTGAAGTGAAAAGATCTCAGTAAAGCCTAGTGAACATTTAAAGGGATCTAGTAACTTTGTTGAGATGTGCAAAAACTGATGAATGGTTGATGCAATGTATACTGTTGTTATCTCATATGTCCTCAGGGTATTGTGTGAAAATTTCAGGTCAAATGGACAATGTATGGCCAAGTAATGAGCGAAAATGCAAAGTGATATTGGGTGATATTCACCAACTCACTGCATTCACTTTGTACAGGGATGAAAATCTCGCCCGGAGATTTTCTTATCTAAATACTTCAATCATACATATCTTTGTAATGAAAGGGAAATTTGAAAAACCGAAAGCTGTCCCATGATTTTATTGTTAATACGAATACAACAAGGTATAAAGGAACCGCTAGAATTACAATTTTATTTTGAGGATTTGGACAATGTTACTAAGTCCCTTTAACGATCTGGGCCTAGCGATCTAGAGCGATCTTGCCCGAATAGGAGCAATCCCCTGAGATCTGTGGTTAAGTCGCCAAGTGGGCACCAATGGCCGCACCAGATCGCTGTAACTCGCGTCCGCAAGGGTGGTGTCGGTTGCGGTCGCCGGGGTTTTGACATGTTCAAAAATCTGGCGAACAGGTCGGTCTCGATCGCATTCGCGGCGATCTGGTGAGATCTGGTGCGGCCATTGGTGCCCACTTTGCGACTTAACACAGATCTCAGGGGATCGCTCCTATTCGGACAAGATCGCATAGGCCTAGCGACCTTGGAATCATCAGTTCGCAGTGAGTCAGCCTAATTTCATTGTGTACGCGATCTTTTCAATTTGGCCTCCTTGGGGTCTTAGCTTGGCTCCTATTTCCACCCATTGTCAAGGAATACAATAACGAGGAATTCACGCTTTTTTAATTCTGAATTTGTTGGCGAGGCATGGCTAGCCGATTGAACATTTATTTCCTTTTCTTGATATCAAGAGTTACCAACAGCAAATCATTTATTGATATCAACAATTCAAGAAAAATATCAAGAAAATAATTCTTGATTCTTGCAGGGCGCCTTTGTAGAGCAGTTTCGCATAACTGAACATTGAATTCTTGATATCAAGAAATCGAACTCTGGATATCAAGAAATCGAACTCTGGATATCATTAATTTATTTCCTGATATCAAGAATTTAATTATTGATATTTGAAAACAGAATTCCAGATATCAAGGATTGAATTCCTGATATCAGGAAATATTTCAAAAATTGCCCAAATGGCTTTTTTTGTGCGATCCCGCCCGACATGCGATCGAGAACGAAATTGTTTAACATGTCCAAAACCTTGCGACCGCAACCGACACCACCCTTGCGGACGCGAGTTACAGCGATCTGGTGCGGCCATTGGTGCCCACTTTGCGACTGAACAACAGATCTCAGGGGATCGCTCCTATTCGGGCAAGATTGCTAGGCGCAGATCGCAAGGTGGGCACTGGGTTTATAAAAAAAAACTCGCAAAGTGTATTATGATGTCAAGACAAGCAAGAGCGAGCAATACCTGGCTCTAATTTTCAACGATGCGCGCATGCGTGGAAATGGGGACAATAGGAAATCGCCATGAAATCGCATAGTGGGCACCTAAATGATCGCGTACGCAATGAGATTGGGCTGACTCGCGGCGAACTGGTGCGATTCACACCGAACTGAGATCGCTAGCAACTCGGGCTAGGTCGCAAGCGCAGATCGCCTAATGGGCACTGGGCTTTACGCGTACTCGTTTCGTAATCTCTATTGATCGCACTTGCATTCAAGATTTTCAAAGCCACCGCCATGATAGCAAGCTTGCTTTTCTGTCCTTTTGTATGTATTCTTTTGAGTAAACCGGTGCGACAATTGTGCCGTCACAAGTAGGTCAAGGTTCACTCTGCATTCACAACACGACAGCCCTGTACCGTGCACATCGCGTCTAGCTAGCTTTGCATAACAATACACATGTCATATTTATGACCATTTTACACTCAAAATAACTAATAACATAAAAAACAAATCTACAGATAGTCACATTTGAATCATAATCTAAACATTTATTGCAATTTCATTCATGAATTTTGTGTGAGAAAGGTGAATTCCTAGGTTTAAAAACCGATGTTTATTTGCTCTCTGTGCCCGAAATATTTCGGGTCTAGTCTGTGGCTATAGAACGCTATGCCCGAAATATTTCGGGACGCGTCGTCAGCGGATTAATCTAAAGTGCAGCTTTACACCCTACCTATAGAAGTAACAAAATTCCACTTTAAAATGAGCTTTCACTGTTGCAAATAAATGTCACCTTTAAAGGTTTAACGTTGCGCCTTTTTTAAAAGTGCAGAAAAAAGTGCAAACAAATAAAGTGCAACCATGTTTTACTCAATTTATTTCTTTAATTTCAAATTTTGCTTATCGAGTTATATTTGTCTCAGCGATCAAAACAAAATAAAACTAAGTTTTTTAAATACACGCTAAGCAAACAAGGATTAACTTTGCACCTATATCGGTGCAAACCGTTGCCACATTGGGAGCACCTAAAATGTGCAACGTTAAACCTTCTGGCAAAGGACTATAGCTGCACCAAATAATTTGAAGGTTAAAAGTTGCAACCGTTAAGGTGCAATTTACAACTATAAATATGCAGATTTGCACCTATATGAGGCAATAAAGGTGCAAACTGGCAATGTGCATCTTTATACCTCCTTCACTTGGAATTATGCACCTTTAAATGAGCAACTATGAGTCAAGCGGTTTGCACCTTTTCAGAGGTGCACAATTGACCCATTTTTGTCTTAGTGTACGCAAATAATAACACAGGGTTAAATGTGTTAGTACCGTTTTGTTTTGTTGTAGGCCACGTTTGATTAACACAAATTAGTCTGCATAACCCCTTTTTATCACTCAAAGCTCAGCACGGGATTATTGGGTTTCGTATGATTATTTTATATTAAATAGATATCTAACACTTTACGGTTGTTTTATTCTTAAAGGGAAAGTTGAGTTTTGGTAGAGAGGGCGCTAGACTACTTAATTGGTTTGTGAGGTAATGACAAACTGAGTGTAAAATTTGAAAGAGCATAATATTTAAACAATAAAATCATTCTTTGTTTGATCAAAATCGGTTCAGAAACGGCTGAAATATCCATAAATATAACAATTTGTAATAAACCCGGGGCCCCGGGTTTATTAGAGAATTTTGAACCAGCCGCTAAAAATTCAAAAAAATGCTTCCTCTTTTCAAAAGTTACAAAATAGGTATTTAAATAGTTGTTGGTCATTTCTGTATCTAATCACTATTTCAACAAAGCATCACATGCACAATATTTTATTCAAAATGGTTGAAACCGATGAGTGTTTAGAGAGCGCCCTCTTACGTTTTAACGGCTCTTTTTGAATGATAACATGATCTTTACTACGTCATTTGTAATTTTGTGTTCCTTTCTAGTTATAACTATTAGTTTGTAATGTAATGATGCAGGTTTTGGTTACTAAAATTCAGTTTCACTAAAACTGTACTCTCCTTACCAGAACTCAACTATCCCTTTAACCCTATCAAGCCCAAGCTATTTTGGCGTTCCCAGGCCCAAAGAGGTGGGGGGGGGGGGGGGGGGGGGCTCATAGGCCCCCACCGCATCTCTAATTCCTATATTATTTGATCGACCACTTTCATATTTGGCACACATGTCTAGCAGGTAAAGCTCTACACGTTGCAATCATCAACATTTCTTCCGGTCATCATTTGAGGGCGCTATTCACGATTATATTATGAAAAACATAGAAAATGCTCTGAATTCCAACATAACTGAGCTGTTTTCGCCAGATGGACTAATTTGTGTAGCCAATTTGAAGTTGTAAGCATAATTATACAAGATTACATATTCTAGAACATAGATCATGACATTTCTGTGGTATATGATGGGTTTTAAGGGCTCATTATGTCCGCAAACTAATTGTGGATATGACCTTCAGATGAGTTAGCAAACACATTTCAGTACGATAATGCGTATACGTGCAATTCTTCAATTTTAAAGGGCAATGAAACCCAAGCAGAATGTTACTTTCATAGTCTTGTAGAGATTAAGAAGAACAATCTCTGAAAGTTAGAGCATAATCGGGTAATAAACAAGATGTCCATTTATTCGTATGGGGAACTCGAATTGGCAACGCACTCTGATAAGTGTGTGGACAACCCCATATGTTTTGTACACAAATATTCCCATTTTTACAGTTTTCTTCATAGTCACATTTTCTCATTCCCCCAACTCATGATATGTTAATTATGTATAAAAGCATTCTACAAAACATATGTTGAACTCGAACGAAGGGTAAACATACATTTTGAGAAAATTTAACAAAAATGAAATTTTGTGTACAAAATGTATAGGGAGTTGTCCACAACTTTGCCAGAATGCGTTGCCAATTTGAGTCACTCAAAGAAATACATGGCTCTTTTCAAAGAGCCATAGATTTCGTATTTCTTCACCGATTGTGCTCAAATTTTCAAAGACTATTAATTATATTTAGTGTCTTACTGTGCATACAACAATTTGTCTGGATTTCATTGTCCTTTAACCCTGATCCAAAGTTAGGTTTGTCATTTTTAAATGTTTGTAGACATCATGAGAAACCCCAATGGCATATTTATATTTAAAAAAAAAAACACAAAAATACATCAAAACCTGATTTGTTTTAATACTTATTAGATTGTGTCTGAACATCGCGTTGCAACGGCGTAAGCAATTACTGCACAAAATAACTATGACTCATGAAACTCATAAAACTATGTAATTGTTTATTCTCCATTTGCAACACCCTTTTCGTTATATCGTCTATACAATATCTTTACAATAATAACTACAATATTGTTGAAATATTATGCTATAAAATCAGTTGAACACATTTATTTATCGATATGTAGTTCGATGAAGGGATGATTTCTACAATTTTTGTATTTATTCGTAGAATCCAAATTACAGGCATTACGTTTCACCCAAGTTAGAAAATATCCGCTTCTCAGGCCTGAGGAAAGGTTGAGAGATTCGTGCCTCTAGTAGAATTTTATCACCGTTTACACCGTTCTTATCGGTAGTGGCCTCGGCGCTAATTTCTAGCAGATGGTGTCTCAATCAAGACGTCGTGCTGCTAGTCTTGATACGCAGACACTTCAGACGAGTTTGGGTTCGGATGTGTACAGAGTATCAAGTTTGTTCGCTTTACCCTATTGTCAAATGGTAGGAAGGAGTAGAGAGGAGAGAGGATCAACCGCATTTAGTATAGGAGAGGGGGGGGGGGGGGGGGGGTTATGGTAGAAAAAACAGAATTTTAAGTTGTACGAATTATGTAGTTATGTAGTAATCATGAATGTTGTACATAGTTATAAAAAATATGAAAGTCAGAGTATAATTTTATTGGACAAGAAACAAGAAACCTACAGCTCGTTGAAGATGTCCATTTATTCTTATGGGGAACTCAAATTGGCAATGCACTCTGATTTAGTGGTTTAGTGGACACAACAGGCAGGATAGCTGCTACAGACCACTTAAAGTCTTAAATAGACATGGTTATGAATGTTTATAGGTCATGTGTTAATACTTAGCCAATAATAATGACTTCGCTACTATACACTGGGAGGATTTATTGAGTCAATATAATATCAGTCACACCACACAATGAATAAGAATGAAAAGGTCTAGAAACCTAGACTAGTGGCCATGCAGATTACTGGTGTAACCAGAGGAGATTATCTCTATAATACCACTAGGTCTCGGGAGGGGGGGGGGGGGGGGGGCAGTTAACAGGGCATGGAATCTTGACGAAAGCTATTAAAATGGTTGAGTTGATTTCCACCGTGGTGGAGATCACGGCTAACTTAGTGAAACGTAATGGGATTGTTCGATGTGAAATGTTGGTGTTACATTCATCCTCATCTGTCTACTTTAAACTGTTCAGACGGTTTGTAAAAGGCGGCAATTCCTTTTAAGTATAAAATATAATATCATACCTGCTAAAAAACAAATTAAGTTGGACTTGTTTCTAAGCCCAAAATATATTGAGTAATATAACTAGACGAAGATATCACGAAGGGCGAGGCGCGAGTTGCCCATATATATATTGCGCGGCTAGAATCTAGCCGGATATCACTGACACAGTACAAACACGTCAGCTACCGACTCGGTATTGGGTGGAAGTACGAAGTCAGTTTTATGCAAGAAAACCAGGAGTAGGGTTTCTAAGAGGTTTTGTATGTGTTGTTGTATGGTCAATGAATAAACGTTCCATTTAATAGTCTCTTGAAATCGATAATAAGGTACACATTGCTGTTCAACATGACAATGTTTTCGCCTTGACTCGCGGGAATATTTGTAAAGGTCACCAGTTTACATAATATTATTCCTTGAAAACAGTCGACGATTCAAAATAATTATCCATTTTAACAATTTTGTGAACCAAATCAAAACCCAAGTCCTACAGCAGACGAAACTAAAACCAACATGAAATAGACTTCCCCTATCTATTTGACGAACAAAAAAATAGTCAATTGGGGTCAATGCTTCAGGCATGTGAGTGGGGTAAGAAAAAAAAAGAGGAAAGTCGCGACGTAGTTGCACAAGTCTGCGGGAAGTGCACATTACGAGCACAAAGTCCATTGCGGCTGGGGGCCAGGCCTTGACGTGTTTTAGTATTAATGCATTCTCAGGCGCGGAACTACGGGGGGGTTAGGGGGTTTAACCCCCCCCCCCCCCCCCCCCACCCCTTTTGCTGCAAAGTGAAAATGTTTTAGTGAAAAAAGTGAGAAAAAAAAATCACTTACGGGGGTTCAAAATAGCAAAAAAATTCGCCGCTTCGCGGCTGGTGGACGAAAGTGATACAAAAGTGAGAAAAAAATCACTTACGGGTGGTCAAAATAGCAAAAGAATTCGCCGCATCGCGGCTCGTGGACGAAAATGATACAAAATCACTTACGGGAGTTCAAAATAGCACAACAAAAATCGTGGACGATACTCCGCATCGTCATGGGTCAACCCCCCCCCCCCCCCCCCCCCCCTTAGCAAAAAGCTAGATCCGCCCCTGATTCTCGACCTATTTTTCCTAATTCTTCCAAAATTACTAGGTAAGATTTGGTCAGATTTACGTTTAAATGTTGTCTCTATACATCATTACATTTAGTAAAGAAAAGCACCAACAAAAAAAAATAAAAATATAATTCCGCGGAAACGCGGAAGTCTCACATGCCTGTGCTTGGTAAATCAGTCCGGTCAAGCACGGCACTGGATATTAGACGGTTCAAAATCTATTTCAGCCGCAAAATGTGCATTCCGCCGATTTAGTGCCGGACAAAGTGAAATACGATTATTTTAATCGGTCTCATGTTAGTGTGTTGTCGGTCTTGCCGGTGAACGCCTTTAGGTCTCATAGACAAAATCTTAACAGATTTTTATTCTTAAAATATTTGCATTAATAAGTATTGCGTATAGTTTGCTCCTCGTTTATATTTGTTCATATAGGTATGGTTACTACAGTAACTGGCACGAGGTCTGATGGTCAGAGCCCACGATCAACAAGGAAAATAAAGAGTGAGTATTAACGTATTTAACCTTAGAAATTTTGCTTTAAGTGGATATTTGCAATTGTCAGTACAGCTAACGTGACATGTTTAATATCAAATAAATAGATCCACCTTAACTTATTCAGTTCTACTTGTTTGTCTACCTTTTATGCACCATTTTTCATAATATTAAAATATCCAGCCTCCTCACCCTTACCAAGCCTCACCAAAACAGCCATCGATACCCCACCTCGCAACTTGGCCCAACTATCCAGCCATACCCAGCCATCCGACCTGACAGAGCCACACATCCTTACCATGCTTACCAAACTACCGTCCCTCGCCAATCTAGCCAGACTGGCTGAACCATCCGGTCAGATCAAGCCATGCGACCTCACAGAGCCACCCGGCCTGACGCAAACACCCAGCCCGACTCTACCACACATGCATACCAAGCGATCCGGCCTTACCCAGCCATCCGACCTCACTCAGCCGCCAAGCCTTACCCACCCTCCCAACCAGACTGAATCATTCGCCCATACCCAGCCATCCGGCATCGGCGAACCATCCAGCCTCATCCGAACACCTATCCACCCCCTTCCAACTAGTCATGAGAAGCCACCCTGTCAAGACCAACTACCCAGCCACCGCAAATCGCCAAGTAGTCAGAACGTAGGTTGCTTTCCATAGTTCTACATTATATATTTGTGGCATTGTTAAACGAGAAACAAATACAGGTAGTACATGTACATTCCAAAACGGCAGTAATATGCCACTGGTAAAAGGACTCATTGCATATGTATTTAAATATATGCTGGCAAGTATACTGGTATAATGTCATATGTGAAGGGATTACGTATCCTCTGACGTTGCGCTTGAATAATGATTTAAATAAAACAACATAATTGAATACTGCGTAGATTAAAGAGCATTATAAATTCAGTAAAATGTAGTTTATGAATGAGCGTCAGTAAATAAAAAGACCCCTGTTGAAAATAACGGTTGATATTAACTTCAAACTACCAGGCTTTCCATACATGTGTAATTGTTCAGTGATCTTTGTTTGTATCATCTGGGCAGACACATATATTCCGGGAAAGGGAAGAAAAACGTTTCGATAGTTCCGGAGGAACTCTCCACCTACAAAGATGTAACATCACGTTAACAATTCCAGCCGATGCTCTCCCAGAGGGGCATGATGAAGTCATTTCTATGGAAGCTGTTGAAAAGGTTCCAGACAACATCGCAGATAATGATATTATGGTTGCTTTGACATGCCGATGCAAACGCAGCTCAAACTTGGATCGTTTTCTCGAACCTCTCACGTTGATGATGCCCCACTGTGCAAGGTGGACTAATTCCGAAGGTATCAATGCTGTCTTGTATGCTAAAAAGGATGGAGGTAAGTAATAGTGTTTAGTGTGGTAATTATTGGTCATTTTTTCTACAAGGATAATCGTTACCAGACTTAAAGACGGATATAAACAAAAAGCATTTCTTTATATCCACAATTTATCTTCAATTCTCTTGAAATAAATGTTGTTGTCTGTTTAAAATGTTGTTCATCATGTGTGTTGTTTTATAGTTGAAAACTTACATAATTTGTATGACAGATACAGTCAAGTAAAATCTGGGTAAAAACTCATTTAGCCCAGTCAAGAATGTCAAATAATGAGGTCAAAGCGCCCGAATGGGTGATCGCCCGTTCAGGTTGACCCAGTGTATGTTATTATGTGCATGTTGTAAATATACATTTTGATACAAATATAAAATAGTGCAGGATTGTCAAACAGCCGTATATAACTGTGCGGCGGAAAAATTACCTTTGAGATGTGTGCATCTTTTGCCAGATGTGGATGAATATCTGTTCTTGATAAGAGCCCGGGGATTAATATGTTTTGATATGGGTTAAATTCCAGCCCAAGCAACCACATGAATGTAATTAAAACCAACTTTCAATTTTAGTTGTCATTATTACCCATTCATTGATCCTATTTACAGTGACGATTGCAAGGACACCGCTGTCAGCAGAAGGAATGCCTAGATGCATAATTCACGAAGAGTTCCTTGAGCTTGTTGTTGGCCACTTTTGTCGGAAGTGCGAGTATTCCGTTTTATTGAAAGGGGGCGATATTACAAAACTCATGGGATTTGCTTGCTTCCTTCCTAAGAACATGGGTAAAACAAACAGGCCCGTCCTGCGAGCATACGCGTACAACAAGTGCTACAAGGCTGTTGAACAAGAAATAAAGGTAACTAACTCGAAAAATTATAACTATTTTCTTGCTAAATCAAAGCATATATCTATAAAAATACACATCAATTTGCTTAGAGGGTTATTAATGTGATCAATGTAAAGTGATAATATAAACATTTCGAAATGGCGACATTCGGCAAGGATATTCAATTAACGAATTCAAATCTTATTCGCAATTATTTACGTGAAACAACAAACTAAATTACTAAAGACACATCGACTGTGCCATTTGCCTGAACTATTAAATAAGAAATAATTCACGTGCCACCATTACCCCCCCCCCCCCCCCCCCACACACACACACACACACACACACACACGTACACACAACCTAACAAAACCTATTAGGAAAACGCTAGTCCCACAATATACTGCCAAAAGACAGTCGGGTCGTCGACGGTGATCTATAAATACGAAAGTATGAAGATACTCTAAATAAAAGAAGGAAGTCGCTCGAAGACATACTAATTTTGTAAGCTTGGCTACATTATATGAATTACCACATCTTGTTGAGCTGTTATTCAAGTTTTACATCCATTCTGCATGAATGCGCCATTTTCATTTCTGACTTACAGAAAATAAAAGAAGCAGAAAAAGAAGCATGTTACAGAATTGTGCTACCTGAGCAGGAATTCTGTTTCAAGACTAACAGCAAAAGTGGGGACTTGGAGATTACGTGTAAGCGAGCTGGGGACAAGACTGGCAACATTCTTAAACAGGTAATACATAAAGTTCATGTAGGCTAAATAAGTTTTGTTATTGATATATAGGGACCGAAATATACACAAGTTCGGCATTTCAATAGTATGAGACCAAACGTATCGGTTTATAGAAAGGAAGCACATTTTTCCACTGATTTTGCTCTAAAAAAGAAACTACACGAAATTCAAGATAATAATAAAAAATGCGTAATGTCCGTGACGTTAGAAAATGCCCATTTTGCTTTGTACTGATATCATCATACTTGAATGCCTTTCAGAGGTCAGACTGCGCACGGTTAATATCAATTTCCTGACGTATTTTGTATTGTGCGTGATGGTGTTGCAAAGCCCACTCTTAATGTCACGCATTGAATCAATATTTTAAATGAGAAAAACAAAAATTCAAGATTTTGTTAAAAATAAGTACAAAATTAAAAGTGCCAAAGTCGTTGAGTGTATAATTATGAAAATGTGTTATACAATTCACAAAACAATACTAAGGCGATTCGCAATTGTAAATGCGCATTGTGAATTTAACTTCACGTTTTCCTTCAATTTGAAAGGAGAACGTAATATTATTTTACAACTTAGGTTGGCGTATTTTTGTTGAAATATAAACGTATAACTGTTGAGTTTTATGTAATTCATTAATTATGTGTTTTTGTTATAGAAAACATTCCGAAAGCAGAACGTCATGCAGCAGTTCAAACATTCTTTCCATGTCATTCTTGATTTGAAGAAATGTATGGAAGCTTTGATTGTTGAAATGTTCCTTCATCAAGAAGTTGAATTGGACGAAGAATTCATTGTACCGACAAACTATCCTAGTAAGTAATTGATTTATTTCGATGAACTATCTCATCAACGTACTAAGCACCGTAATCCCCGAACCCCCACCCCCCCCCCCCCCACACACACACACATACACACACACACACACACTTCTAATATTGTACAATATTATTATTTCGACTTTGCAGACAGTCAACTTACGTTACTCGATATGATTATAATCATTGTTACGATATTGAGCCCCCATTTCTTGCTAAAAACATTTGCACTACAAAGTGGATCACATAATTGGGGAAACCTTGCTATTTATGTAGACCGCCAGTCATATTGTGATATTTCCCTATAAACTGAAATACCGCAATAAAAAAACGCAAAAGGGGTCGCGAATCATAAATGCATAAGGACCATTATCCATAAGGACCACTTAGATGAGGGCCGATCTTCATAATTCGCATTGAGGGTCCCTGCTCATAAGGACCGCTTTTCATGAACATGAAGAAGGGGTTCTCTATTCATAATGTCAGATGAGAGTCGACTTTTCATGGAATGATAACGTTTACCTCTTCCCTCTGATGTTTTCTACTGTTAAGACCAATTATTCGGTGACCCCCCCCCCCCCCCCCCCCCGCGGTAGCTACACTACCCCCGTGGGCGTGTCCCCCATTCAGTATTTCCTCTCTTTTTTATCATTTTGTATTTCTAGTTTGCTACTGATTAGTCCTTCTTCTTAACATTTTTCTGAATAGCGACCCTCATTTCGTATGATGAATAGCGATCCTACTCTTTTATTATGAATATTGAATAGCGACCCTCAATTCGTATGATGAATAGCCATCCTACTCTCATACTCATTAATAGCGATCCTCATGTTTTACTATGAATAAGCTACCCCCTATGAATAGCGACCCTCTAGGCGCCTTGCGAATCCACTACCATTACTGTACTATAATAGTAATTGATGGTTATGTGAATATTTGTAAGGGTGAATAACATAGCAGGGTAGAAGGGACTACACTCGTTCAGGGTAAGCTATTTATTTAGAAAAAGAAGATCACAATATCCTTTCAAGCAAATAAAATAGGGTTTCCTCGGAACCGGGAAATCTCTGTGCCGTACCCAGGATTTGTTCAAGGGAGGGGGGGGGGGGGGGGGGGGAGGGGGGAGTAGTCGTAGACAGCTTTTGAAGCCGAGACCAAGTACCTTAGACATTTTCGAGGCCAAGACCAGGACCAGTCAAAAATCTTCGAGGCCGAGACCAGGACCGGTCAAACATTTTCGAGACCGAGACCGAGACCATTACGTGAGAATCATGTAAGCGGTTGGAAGAGGGGGGGGGGGGATGTAGTCAATTTTGCAGCCGAGACCAAGTACCTTAAATATTTTTGAGGCCGATACCAGGACGGGTCACAAATTTTCGAGACCGAGACCAAGACCAGTGGCTGTGAATCCGGTAAGCGGAGGGGGGGGGGGGGGGGGGCGGGGTGTCCGTAGAAAATTTTCAAAGCCGAAACCGAGAATTCTCAACATTTTCGAGGTCGAGACCAGGATTTTTCGAGGCCAAGACCATCGGTAATGATGGTCGAGACTGATAAAAATTGGTCTCAAGACCGGCTACTAGTTGAAAAAGGGGGGGGGGGCAGGGTTCAAACCCCCACAAACAGTCATTTTGGGGCCAAAGGGGGGGGGGGGTACGCCTTTGGTATTATTTAATTAATTAATATCTAAAAATTTAAACGGAATACTTATCGCATATACTATTAATATACATACACATTCCAATGTGATATAGGTTGAATTCATCAGAAGAACCTTTTCATTTTTGTATTATCTTTGATTGCTAAGCCATGTCACCAAATAATAACACATGTTTAGATACATGAGACGTATACATGTTGTACTGTGTTGCATTCATGCAGACATTGACATTCCTGGCACTAGTTCTGACGGTCAGATGACAGGAATCTCTGCAAAGGGAGGATTTAGTATGGGGAAATCAAATAGAAGACATTGCTTTCAAATTCATTAATTACACATTTGTTTGGGCAAAAAAACATTTTGCAATTTACAAAAGCTGTCGCATATCTCATTTGCGTTTATGCAAATAATGTAACTAATACTATGTTTTTACGGAAAAGTAGTCAAATCATACATTTCATTCGTCATAAGCGTATTGTTTTTACCCAAATGAAACCATTCGGCAGATGACACCTTTTCTGCAGCCCAAATAAATACACGCGCAATTTGTTTTCATTTTGTTCTTTTGCAATGTAAGATTTTCTCAAAAAAGCCCTTTTACGTGCACAGCGACGAATTGGTAAAAACATAATCAAATCAAACAGTTTGCAAATATTTAATGTGAGGACTTATACAGAACAGATGAACATAAGTCAACATGCACTTGCATGTAACAGGACCTTTAAAATCAGCTTCCGCGACTTCAATTCGAATGGCTTTATTTATGGATATACCTTCCGTTTTCGAACGGATTTTAATCAAAAAAACGTTGTCAGTCAGCGCTGTGTGAATTCATACACTTTTAGCAATTTTTCCTCTACTACGCCACAAAAAAATAAAGCCTGCTTCAGTGCTTTGAAACAAACACTGTACTTCCAATTTAGTATCGATGATTATAAATTGCCCACCATATGCCATACCTCTCCTCCAGTGTGTGAAATACCCGCATAATATAAGTTTTGGCCAGCAAGGTAACCTTCCTACATGAGGTAATAAGTGAGATAGATGTCCCGTATATAGGCAAAGATGTATTCAGCATCGTAATAAACATGGTACTTGACGTAAGAGGGTAATTAATCAAGATCCGGACTATGACGATTGGTGACGCAAAGGTTAATGCACTCGAACCGAAATCAAAACATATACCCAGATAACAATGCGACGTTGGCGTAACGTAGTCTATAGTCGGCACCGTCGCGGTTGGAAAAACAACCTTTAGCCAACGTTGGCCTACGGTAAATCCACAACCATATTTTTGCAGTCGGCGAGCTGACGTTAAAACAACGTTAAGCCGACTTTGATAAACAACCACATTACGACGGTAGGCAAGCCAACGTTGGGCCAACATTGAATTATATAGTCGTATGAACGTTGGGGTTTAGTCGGCTCAATGTTGGCTTGACGTCAGAAATAGCAAAATAAAAGGTTGGACAAACGTTGGCTCAACATTGGCAATTGACGTTGGCTTATGGGGGTTGGGCCAACGAGGGCCCAGCGGCAAGAATGACGTGGGCCAAACGTCACGTTTTGACGTTGGTCCAACATGACCGCCTACATTGGGCCAACGATGGGCCAACGTAGCATTGTTATCTGGGTACATGCTATATTTTGTTATTAAACAGGGTAGTAATCAAATGTTATGCACTTTTTTGGTATGCGTGATCTTGATAGATATTCCGCAAGTTCAACATTCGGATGAAACGCTTCAGGAGCAGAACATCAGCAATGGAGAAGGTGTTACCAGCCAAAGAGAAGAGCGAGGATCAGACACATCAGGTTTTAGTTTTAATATCATGCATGTGATATTGGTACAACAAATTATTTAGTTTTCAGAAATGTGTAGGACTTATAAACATTTTCTTAAATTATGGAATAAAAGTAGGTCCCCTTTATTCATTCAAATTTAATACATTACGGATATTTCAGCCGTTTCTGAGCCGATTTTGATCAAACAAAGTTGATAGTGTCATTAAATTTGTGTTTGTTACACTTATTTGTTCATTAACTCACAAGAACGTTAATTCATGAAGCGCCCTCTAGGTCAGAACTGAACTTCCCCTTTAATACTGCATGTACGTCAATGTGAGATCTACGTGTGATTGTTGAATAATATAGCACACACAATTTGTACCTATTACATGCACAATATATAAGAAAAACTAATCAATTAATAGTAAAATTCGAAAATCCGAATGACATGTTTGAGTTTTTTGCACGGTTGCTATTTCATATTGATTATGTATGGTTAATCTTTGTTATTTATATTTTTCCGATTTCTATTAAAATTCGTAAATCGGATTGAACTAAAATGGCTAAAGGAAACTGTAAATTGTGTACATAACTTTGAATTCCACGACGTAATGTCCTAAACTATGGATATAATCTAAAATTCACATTAATTCTTCTCCATCTATATTATGGTTTACTTTTACAATCAAATTTAGGTTGTGGGACTAGGAAATTCGTTTGAATATGATAATCGTCAATAATATGATTTGCATTTTATCAATTGGTATTTGACATTTATGTTTTGCTTGTTTCACTTTACATCGTAGACAATAGAGAAGACGTTTTAAGTGACAAACTTCTTCTGGCCATGTCGAAGAAGATAGACCCTGGACAGGTACCTCCTCAGGACTTCAGCGTTCATCTAGGCTTTGAGTATGCAGAAGGGAAGCGAGAGAATATGACTGCTAATATTGCAACATCTCCACATACAGCATACTGCAATTTACTGCAAAAATTTGTCGACAAGAACGGCCGGGGAAAGAATACAGCTATAACGCTTCGTAAAATTCTCTGGGAAAAAGAAATGGGAACAATGGCTGAAGTTCTCGAAAATGGTATGGATGGACGGAAGTCATGCCCTTGGGGCAATATTTCGTTTGACATAAAATTATGTTTTTGTAGTAAAGCTTTGGGAAAACAAAATTGTCTAGTAAAACTAAAATGTTGCCGCAGAGAAACCGTACATACTTGAAAGAACAAAACTGCATTAGCTTATACATTAAAATATTAAGGTAAGATAAACAAAGAAAAAAATACAAGGCTAGAATTAGTTCGGGGTATTCTTTATTGCTTAGTTAAAGAATGTGAAGGATGATAAGATTTATAGATGCACATTTGATCAGAATCTGATGATAATCGAGGGAGTCATATACCTTTTTGATCATCATGAAGGAATAAGTGCTCATGTCTAGATTGCCGACAATTGTGACATCATTTATGAGCAACTCGCCATTGGTTTGGTACATCACATTCCACTTGTTTTCCCATTTTGCTGCTTAAATATAATTTCCGAATGTGCTTTAGTTCGCAACAAATTTGAAGGAATAGTGATGGGTCAAATTAAATATTACGATGTCCACGTGTAATGGCTTTGTAATAGCGATGTTTTTTCATGTAAATATCACAATGCAGCAGTTCGCAAATTACGTTACGATTGCGTTACAAATGTACACACGATTCTCAACAACGTTCCGACGGTCATAACTTGTATATTGCTTCACCGTTATTGCTCAAATTTCCACTCATTACCCTCTTTTTCACCTTACTTTATAGAAAACTTTAACTGAATAATTCCTCTAAATGAATTTGTATAAAGAACATTATAAGTATAAGTATTAGTCAGTTACAAATGTTGATTTCTGCACACATTTTATTGTCAACTGGTCTTATTAATATGCAAATGCAAATGTTTGCAGGTTAAAGGGGAATTCCACCCCAGAAATGTGATGTTTGCTATAAAATGAAGTGAATATGAAGAATCATGCTCGAAAATCTGAGCCAAAACGGTGGAGCAATAAAAAAGTTATGACAGGATGAACTTTGCTCCGATTTTTAGTATCGTTCGCAATTGCTATCGATCGTGACGTCACTTGCGAGCTGCAGCCATTTTGACTTCTACTTGGAAATTTTTTAAAAATTAAATTTTCTTAATAACAAAGCAAATTTATGAGCTTACAAATTCCAAAGAGGTTGGCCCATCGATATTATTCTATGAATTCGTGAAAACAAGCAGAGAAAAATTAATTCTCAGCAACGAAAATGAGAAATAAGTGTATTTTCATGTACTAAAGGCCTGGCGAGTTGCTCGTCAATGATGTTGCATATGGCGGCAATTTTGAAACGATCGCTCATTACTACATGATGTTCAAATCGGTATAACTCCCGTGTTTCTTGTCCGATTTTGATCAAATTTTCACCAATTATGCCTCTTATTCTGCTTATTCAAATACTTATTCGGACTACCCCTTTAATAAGACCAGCTGAAAATAAAATGTGACCGGCTATAGCAAAACCCTGCAATTGTCGGTAAAAATCAAAATGTAGATTATCATACCATTATAGAGAGCTCATAACGAACTTTCATGTGATGCTTTGTTCTAAGAGATAAGTCAATAATTGGCGAAGATATGATTGTTTCAATTATTTACAATCATAAGACTTGTACACACATTATGTGAAATTAAAATGCCCATTTCTTGAAAACATGAATTGCCGACAAGTGCAGGGTTTTGTAATACACTGTTGTTCATAATGTTGGAATATTTTTTTGTTAGATCCAACTTTATTCTTTTTCCTGTTTTTTGCCCCGAATGAATCATTTTAGACTAAAAATAATCATTACATTATGTTTCTAAACTACCAGTGTACAATACGTGGTAGCATGAATTTGTATTAATTAATTTATTCTTTTGTTTTGAGCTTTGAAAAGCAGGACCTTTGATGATTGGCCCCTTTCGTCTCCAAAGCGTATGTCCAACGAGTCATCGTTATGGGTCATTTCTCAAAGTTGGCCGTGAGATTTTCAACCAAAATTGGCACAGAGGCTCTCGAGACCATACCCGGCCCAATGCCATTGGCTACCCACCGAACGATGCTTGTGCTCCACCAGGAAGGGGTGTCAACAAGCAATGTCCACTATTTCGTTGGACCATCGCATGTTAAGGTCTGTAAAGTCCTCAGATGTTATCGAGAGAAGGGTCAATTAAAGCCAAGATTATCTCTAGGACGTCTACCGGGTATGGCATCGAGAGCCTCTGTGCCAATTTTGGTTGAAAATCTCACGGCCAACTTTGAGAAATGACCCATAACGATGACTCGTTGGACATACGCTTTGGAGAAGGAAAGGGGCCAATCATCAAAGGTCCTGCCTTTCAAAGCTCAAAACAAAAGAATTCATTAATTAATGCAAATTTATGCTACCATGTATTGTACGTTGGTAGTTTGGAAACATAATGTAATGATTATTTTTAGTCTAAAATGATTCATTAGGCGCAAAAAACAGGAAAAATACTAAAGTTGGATCTAAAAAAAAATATTCCAACATTATGACCAACAGTGTACATACATACAAACATATTAAGAAGTGATTTATCTAAACGCATTTACTTTGAGTGAAATTTATATTACTAGATGTGTATGGTTTGGGATATATCAAAACGGGTGCGGTTCGTTATTCCGAAGGTTCGTTATTCCGAAGGTTCTTTATTCCGAAGGTTTGTTATTCCGAACACGCAAATTTCCTATACCTGAGTGTTCGTTAATCCGAAAATGAAATAGGGTTCGTTAATCCGAACATTTGTTGCATTATTCCGAAGGTTCGTTATTCCGAAGGTTCGTTATTCCGAAGGTTCGTTATTCCGAAGGTTCGTTATTCCGAAGGTTCGTTATTCCGAAGGTTCGCTATTCCTAAAATGAAATCGGGTTCGAAATTCCAAAGGTTCGTTATTCCGAAGGTCCGTTATTCCGAAGGTTCGTTATTCCGAAGGTTCGCTATTCCTAAAATGAAATCGGGTTCGTTAATCCGAAAATTAATTTTGGTTTGTTATAATGCTATAATTTCATATAAAGAGATAAAATAAACTTAAATGTTTGATTGGTCTGGCCAAGGGAGGGATAGGGGGAGGGGTATGCTTAATGCAGGCTGTAAATTAAATAAACAAAACACAAACTATAGTATTATAACAAGCCCGATTTAATTTTCGGAATAACGAACCCGATTTTATTTTCGGATCAACGAACCTTCGGAATAACGAACCTTCGGAATAACGAACCTTCGGAATAACGAACCTTCGGAATAAGGAACCTTCGGAATAACGAACCTTCGGAATAACGAACCTTCGGAATAACGAACCTTCGGAATAACTGAACCTTCGGAATAACGAACCTTCGGAATAACGGACTGTAACCATCAAAACAATGACACAATCACGTTGTAAGAACAGTATAATACTTATTATTTCACACACATTATTTTGATACCAGGCAATACTAGTTTTGCTGTCATTACCAAAATTATGACTACATTTGATCATGCTCATTTGTCTGCATACCAATAGTGAATTTCCGAGCCTATCAAGGATTTTTTGTGACTCAAATATTCAATTGTATTTTCACCTTTTTTCAAACTTGGTTAAAACTGATGGAATGCAGAGTTGAGACGATTAAACATCGAATTCGTTGACCAGGATCCCCAACGTTCTTTTTCAAGGCCTAGAGGTAAAGTGATTAACATAAAATGCTGTGAATAGCAAACCTAAACTCTTTATTGTGTTTAAAGGGATAGTTGAGTATTGGTATAGAGGGCACTTCACAAAATATTCTTTTGCGAGATAATGAAAAACTGACTGTAAAATTTGAACATACAATTTTAATGACAGAATAAACTCTATTTGATCAAAATCGGTTCAGAAACGGCTGAAATATCATTTAACATATTTGTATTAAAAAAATTCTTTGCCAGTGGATATTTTGACTTTTTAGAAAAATTAAACAAATGCTAAGAGAATATTTTGAAAAAATCTGAAATAGGCTTTTAAAAAGTTGTAAATGATATCTCTATTTAATCATTATTTTAACAAAATATCATTTAACATATTTGTATTAAAAAAATTCTTTGCCAGTGGATATTTTGACTTTTTAGAAAAATTAAACAAATGCTAAGAGAATACTTTGAAAAAATCTGAAATAGGCTTTTAAAAAGTTGTAAATGATATCTCTATTTAATCATTATTTTAACAAAAGATTAAATGCACAATTTTGTATATTACTTAGTTGTTTGTAATTGTGTATACTTTTCGAGCATGGTGAAGTTATAACTATTATTTTGTACCATAATGGTGCAGGTTTTGGTTAAATTAAATCAAGTTGCGTGGACACTCAGTCTGCATTATGATGTCATATGATTTACTTAAATAGATTATAATACGCGTGTATAACTATAAGTTAACGCCTGGTTGTACCGTTCAAATTATATTTAGAACTGTATTGTATGCCTTTTGATGCAACTTTTAAGGGAAATAAGATTACATCTGATTTAAACAATATACATTATGTATCACAATATACCCATTTTAATAAAATAATCATATACGTTGAGCATTAGTTGTTGTGGTTATACACGGTCTTCCGCATATGTCATATTAAGAAACACAAACTTGTAATAAACAAAGAAAATTAACTTTTAGTAACGTAACAAAAAGTACATAACTTGATTGTTTAAAAATAATTGGGTTATATATTAATACATATTGGGTGTTAGTTAAACCTAATGTCACCTTTCAAGTTCATTTTTATTCAAATTAGTACATTGATTTTATTTACTTTGAAGCAGCAGATGACTAAAACATGTAATTTGTGTGGGTGTGATTTGTTGAAAATACAGTTCGTTTATTGCTAAAGGTCGATATATATCTTTTTGTTTACATCTGAGAGTAATTTGTTGAATATAGCTACAATATTCAAATGTGGGCAAATCTTATCATAATTTTGTCATTGCTCTTAAAGTTAAAGTATGCATGAAAATTAAGGAGCCTTGCAAAGTTTTTTTTTTAAATCCAACCATCCAAATGAAATGTTGAAGTGGGTGGGTGGGTGAAAGGGCCATGTTGGATAAACAAACATAATTTGGAAAACTCCACCCAAAATAAAGATTTTGTGTAAACAACTGCACTTTACTCGTCTCAAATCATATCTATCCAATTCTTATTTGGATGTTTGGAATGCTTTTAACTTGCAAGGCACCTAAAACAACGACGAGAGCCAAAACAGACATGACAGAAGGCATCTATTTCAGAGTTTGAGAGATATCAAGTTAACCTTTCAACGTTAGGTGTGGAAGTAAACCTGTCATGCTCTAGCATGTTTCACTTTTGAAATACTATAATAGACCGTAGTCACTTTTTGTTAACATAATAACAGATTGTATAACGAGATTGAAATTTACCGAAATTTTATTTAAAGAATACATAGTGGTTTTACGTTTGCGTGCAGCATATCAGATATTATTTATAACAGATGATAGCTATCTCAGTTATCACAAAGAAGGGATAAATGTATTTCACTTCTCTTAAACAACGGTTAAACATACGTTTCCCTTTTCCTTTATTGATCAGCTATAAGTTCCAGCTTAGAGCCCCACTCGTCTAATTCGGTAAGTTGGGTTTAATAATCTTTCTTAAGAAAGGTAACAGCACCATCTCTTTCAATGACTGTTGGGACTACAAGTGGAAAGTGAAGTGAAAAGTACAATCACATCTGTTTCGAGTTATTATATGTCTTTACTGGTTTAACCCGTTGCCTACGGGAACCGGGTGGGCTATGTACTAAGTAAGAATATAATAATTGGTGAAATATAAAGACCCCCTCATTCTAATATTAATAATTTCTCTAATATCATACAGAATATTTTGATATCACCTTCTTTAATTAATAAAAAAAAGTTTCATAATGGGTGATTTCAATTTTGATCTATTGAATTTTAATGATAATAACAATTGTCATGAATTTTTTAATATAATGCTTTTTAATTTATTGCTTCCCCTTATAATGAAACCGGCGCGTGTAACTGATACATCTCATACTCTAATAGATAATATATTTGTTAATGATAATTCTCACCTTAAATCTGGTATTTTGGTCTCAGATATCTCGGATCATTTTCCGATATTTAGTATTATTCCCCACATTAAAACGAAATTACCCAAAAATGATGTTTTAGGCTTCCGGGACTTATCTGAATATAATCTTAATAGATTGAGAAATAGCTTGTTTAATGCTGATTGGTCTGTAGTCTTTAACTCTATTGACATTAATGTTGCTTATAGTAATTTCGTTGATATAATTACGTCTAATTATGATAATATCATTCCGCTTCAGAAACCGTCACGTAAAAATTATTATATAATACCTAGACACCCTTGGATAAGTCATTCTTTATTGAAATCTATTAATAAGAAAAATAAATAATATTATAAATATACGAAAAAACCTACTTCTAGTAATAAGAGTAAATATACTAAATATCATAATGTACTTACTAAAATTTTAGAGGCTGCAAAGACAAGTTATTTTGGAAATCAATTTAAAATATATAGCAATGATGCTAAAAATACTTGGAAAGTAATAAATAAATTACTACATCTTCAAAAGCGCAATGATACTATTTCTCAGGTAGTTAGTGGTGATGAATTGATACAGGATAAAAATGGAATTTCAGAAGCGTTTAATAATTATTTTGTGAATATCGGGCCGACCCTTGCTAATAATATTCCACAAACAGATAGTGAGTTTAATACTTATTTAAATGATACAAATTCCTCATCGTTATTCTTTACTCCGATTCACGAACAAGAGGTTATTGACATAATTATAAATTTAAATACGAAAAAGTCTTCTGGATACCACGGCATTACAAACTTTCTTTAAACAAATATTGTTCGTGAAATTGCTTCTTCTCTCACACACATTTTGAATTTATCTCTCGAAAATGGTAAAGTACTAGACAAAATGAAAATCGCTAAGGTCATCCCTATATTTAAAAAAGGAAGTCATGAGGATTTAAATAATTATCGGCCGATTTCTTTGCTATCGTCCCTCTCAAAAATTCTAGAAAGGCTGGTTTATTCACGTACGCTTACATTTTTAAATGATAGTAAAATTTTATCCAGCTCACAATTTGGTTTTAGAGAAAAACACTCCACAACCCATGCGTTGCTTTCATGTATTAATAAGATTGCAAATGCTATTGATGATCAATTACATACAGTTGGAATATTTTTGGACCTATCCGAGGCCTTCGACACAATAGATCATAATATATTATTATATACGTTAAATCATTATGGAATACGTGGGCACACGTTGGACTGGTTCAGGAGTTATTTAGAAAATATAAAACAATTTGTTGTTGTGAATGGACATGAGTCAAGTCACAGATTTGTCTCTTGTGGAGTACCCCAGGGGTCACTCCTTGGCCCTCTTCTTTTTATTATCATGAATGACTTTCCAAATGCTTCTCAAATACTATCTTTTATACTTTTTGCGGACGATTCTAACCTTTTTTTATTCACATCGTGATCCAGAGGCCTTATTGAATATAGTTAATAATGAAATGAAATTTGTTCAGAAATGGATTAATTTAAATAAATTGTCATTAAACATTGTTAAAACACAATATATGGTTTTTAGTAACACGATAAATTCACTCCCTGGACATATTTTAATAAACAATATTCATTTACAACAAGTGAATACTATTAAGTTCCTAGGCTTATATATTGATAGTGATTTATCTTGGAAATCACATATTAATTAGGCGGGCCGATCCAGTGTCCCGTTGATTGGTTGAGTGCCCGTGTGCACCGGCCAATCGGCGTGTTCCGTTGTTGACCTATCATGAACGCAATCGCTCATGCGAGATTGTGATGTTGGGAGCCACGGTAGAGCATAAAAGCCGAGTGTCTACATTCGATATTATCATTTGACAAAGTATTGCAGTAGCATACGAAACGTCATGATCGTTTAGATTCCTAGTTTGACCATACATTGCGAGACAAACGAATATCATTAGCGATATTATTTCTGATACTATATCCGCAATGGATTATATATTTACTATCACATATTAATTATTTAAGTAATTTAATTTCTAGAAATACTGGAATTTTATATAGGTTAAGGATTTTTTTTCCTACTACTGTTTTACATACCCTCTTTGGAACACTGATATTATCATACATATATTATGGAATTTTAGCATGGGGCAATAGTTCATTATTATTACTTGATAAACTAGTTAAAATACAAAAGCGAGCCATTAGAATTGTTAATAAAAACAGGTTTCTATGCCCACACAACATAATTATTTTATTCAAATAGAGTATTAAAACTAACTGACTTATATTTGTATAATATTGGGATATTTATGTATAAATTGTCCAATAAAGAACTTCCTGAAAGTTTTATGATAATATTTAAAAAGAATATTTATGTTCATACTTACCCCACTCGGCAGAGTGCTTCCTTTCATTTGCCACGAACGCGTACACTATTTGCCCTAAAAACAATTTTATTTTCTGGTTCAAAATTCTGGAATGATCTTCCAAAGGAAATTACTACAAGCCCCTCTCTCCGTGTATTTAAACGTAAATTAATTTGTTTGTTATTGCTTAAGTACTCGAAATAATTACTGTTTAGTTGTTCTTTCATAAGTAAGTTTCTATTGTTGTATTCTTATTCGGTTGGATCGATTGTAATACCCTTGTAATATTTCTTTCTATAGTGGTCTAAACAAAAAAATAATAATAAAAATTGTTGTTTGGCATGGTACCTTGTCGTTTTTTTTTTTGTTTTTTGTTTTGTGTGTGTCTTTCCTTGTTCGTTTTCTTTCATTACATTTTGTTTAATTAAATATTGATTAGACACAATTACCCCTGGGAACCAAATGTTTTTACAAGCATTGCTTCTTTTTGGTTCCCCCATATTTCACGTTAAGTTAATTACAAACAAATTGTTGATTATGTAATATTTTTATTGTATATTAGTCTACAATTTATTTATTTAATTGTATTTCGTTTATGAATGTATTGTTTGTTTGTATCATTACTTGTTTAACATTTATTTGTGAAATATGGAAATCAAATCAAATCAAATCAAATCAAAGTATATGGGGATTTCAGAATCTCGTATTGAATTTTTATTTTCACTATAAAAACGTGATTCGGAGGAGATAATTACTACCAAAGCTCGATTAAAATTTGAACAAAAATAATACATGTTTTACCGTTTCTCTAAAATGGCTGACGGAGTCACGGAATCATAGAATGCATGTACTGAATCGCGTAAATTATGATTTGAAAGAAAATTTGGTAATTATGTCGATTACGGATAAACTGCAAATAAAAACAAGTATGGTAGACATGGTTATTGGGACAATGAAAACCATCAGTGGAAGTTTGCTCAAATTTGGTAAAGAATGATATATCCCAGTCACACAGCAAAACCGAACCTTCGGGGAGATGTCGTTTTGCTATCTGGATTTGTTGGTCTCTTGTCGTTGTCATGTCCATTATTTTTGTTCAGTTCTTTAGCCGCCTCATATATAGAATACCAACAACCAGTTTATATTTATTCCAAATATAAAGGGATACTGACCAGGAAAATATTATGTAAATACAAAAGGGCAAATAAATTGAGTTTCTCCCGAACCCGAGACCTCCGGATTGCAAGATCGGTGCTCTACCAGCTTAGCTATAGAAAGCCCAGGTGCTGTGTTCGTTCTTGAAAGCCCTTAGTCTTTCAATTTGTTTCAATTTTAGAACGTGTAAGATGAATGTCCAACAGACGTCACAATCAAATGCACGGGATGGCTACATTTGAAAATAATGTAATTTTGTTTACTCCGTCCATTTTGGAGAGACTCATAATTATTTTGTTTTCTTTTTGCACTTATCTGAGCCAGTCTGTCCTCTCTTATTATGGAATTAATAATGATACGAACTGTATGTAATGGTTTATTTTCCCTTTTACTGTATTCTAAATATGTAGAAATCAAATTTCTCTACTCAGGGTCAGGTCCACTTCATACGCACAAAATAAATGGACATTTACCGCTTGTTGAACATGCATTGGTTATAAACGGGCCATGCGCTTTCGAAGGGAGAACTTATTATGCAAATGTATTAGCTATAATTTTGGCTACCATTGTAGTGCTATTATAAATATTGTTTTATTCGTCATTAAACTGATTTATAAATAATAAAAACAATGAGAGACATAATAATTTGTATTTGTTACAATAGAAATCAATAATTAAATCTCACTGTCAATCTCAAGGTTTTCAAAGTGCATACATTGTTAACATTCTGGAAAAATGCATCAACAGTGGAATAATGTATGAATACCGAGCTA
>JBAMJV010005215.1:0-60035 GCA_037951105.1 Echinarachnius parma
GCACTGTGTACAAAGTGCGCTTATCAAAACACGTGACTGGCTGGAATGCTCCAGGGGGAGTGAAAATGCCTGTTATGCGCTGACTTTAATAGCGCAGTGAACCCAATCCAATAAAGAGTAGTTATTAATTTTTGTAAACATTTCGGCGACATATTCATGATATAATTATTCTAATAAGTATATGTTTGCTTTGTTCTGTCGATATAACCTTTGTGAAATATTTCAGAATTGTTTTTTTTTGTTGCTGATACGCAAACGGGACATGATACCCTCTTGGTTCCGTAAGTGGTCCGTAAGTGTTCCGTAAGTAATTCATGTTATAGTTTATGAATTACACAACTTACTCTTTGCGACGTGTTGGACATCTCTTTAATATCAAACAACGGTGCTAAAACATCTAAGCCTATTTTGTTCATTGCGTGGTCCCATTTAAGTAACTCTACTAAATATGAAAATTTATGTCATAATTATGTCAAAGACGGGGATCGACATAGCAAACTATCGACAAATTATAAATTGCGATGTAGTTTGGCAAATTTAGTGGATTACCCAATGAAAAGTAGGCACAATTAATGAGGTCAAGGGTGACATGTGTGATATGACGCTCGTGTGATACGCACACTATCTAGACAGTCATCCTATTGAATCTAGTAACATTGTTAAAATCCAGAAAACATACTTAGAAGTTTAAAGGGATCTAGTAACTTTGTTGACATGTGCAAAAAGTGATGAATGGTTGATGCAATGTGTATTATTGTTATCTCATAATTATGTCCACAGGGTATTGTGTGAAAATTTCAAGTAAAATGGACATTGCATGGCCAAGTAATGAGCGAAAATGCAAAATGATATTCAATAACTCACTGCACTCACTTTGTGAAAAACTCGCCCGGAGTTTTTCTTATCTGAATACTTCGATCGTACATATCTTTGTAACGAAAGGGAAATGTTACTAAGTCCCTTTAACGGTTATATTAACATATACCTTGTTACATTCGTATTGCCAATTATAGAAGCATGGAACAGGTTTAATTATGAAGATATATATGATGGAACTGTTCGGATTTAAAACTTTCCTTGGGGGAACTTCGACTGTGTACGAAGTATGTGCAATTTAAGCTAGCAAATATAACTTTGCATTTTCGCTCATTACTCGGTCATTTAACACTCATTTACCATGGAATTCTCACACATAGCCTAACTCAGTGAGCATATCAGATCACAGAAATACACAAATATCAACCCTTCTTCAATGTTTGCACATGTCAACATAGTTACTAGATCCCTTTAAGACGCGATTGCTTGTCAAAACGCTACATCGGACATCGGTACTTCTTTGTTTCGTGTAATCAGAAGTAAATCGAAGGTGGGGAAACTTTTCCTTCGTTTAGTATTTTCTTTTTGCCATGGAGTCCACCAAGGATACCACCATATAAGGCGAAGGCATCCTTTTTTACTGCTCGCTTTCGATTTGCACTAGTTCTGTATAGATATCCATTTCTTGTTTGTTCTTGTAAGTCGTGTGATACACTAGTTTAGTATAAACACGTTTTTATTTCGACCCCTGGCGTTGGTTTTTATAATCAATTAGTCGTAATTATTCATGATTCTTCTCAACATATATAAGTTAGTGCATACAAAGAATATTATTATGCAATTCTTTTTCCACAAATAAATTGTAACGAAATCATTATTCACTTATTTTACATACGTGTACATGTTAAACCTATATCATCCAAAGATAGACAAAGATTATGTGTAGGCCTATGGACATATTTGGAAAGTCAATTAATGTTTAGTTATTCGAATTTTCGCAACTATACTAACCATGAGTTTATAAACGAAATGAAATAGTTTCCTGTATTATATTTCACCACATCGCCATGAGATGTCGTGAAAATATAAAATGAGTGTGTATGTGTGTATTTATGCGTGCGTGTTTGTTCTTGTAAATCTTTGTTTTCATGAATGTATTCACATATATAGCCTGTTCTCAAGGCACCTGCGTTGCTGTGTATCATAACCATGTGTTGTGCAAATGAGCGAAAGGAATGGTCTGCATCTGTAGACCAAAGTTCAAAGTGAGGTAACCAATAATATCCCGTGAAGCGACTGATCCTACATATCAAATTGACTACAACTGGTAACGGCTTGACTATCAAAACAGCTACTCAGCCTTGAATAAAGGCTTCATGTCTTAACGGCGCAAAACTGCTGCGCAGAAACAAGGCATTCATAATCATAATAGCGACTCTAGAAGTTTCGATACGTGCTTCTATGCACGTTTTCTATCATTTTTATACGCGAATAAAACGTGGGGATGTTTCGCAAAGATTTTAAAGTAATCTTAAACTTAAGTTAAATACTTACACTTGAATGGTGTTAGTAGAGATATTTAGAACTAAAATGATTAACGCACATCATAACATTTGGTTAGAACTCATCAATATTTTATTTTATCAATACAAGTCGATTGTATGTACTTGATGACACATTCCATAAAGTCTTAAATATTTGCCTTTTCGCATTTGAATTTATATTTTTTTGCCCCAAACCACAAATAGCCTACCATAGTTTAAGGTCTAACTTATAATTCAAATTCAACTTAAAATCTGTGTAAAACATCCGCCAGGTTTGAGAGTTTCTTAGAATACGACTACTCAATAATAATAATAGCTGATTCTAGCTATCAAACCTGCTTAAGGCACCACAGGCTGCAACATTGTTGATCTATGATTACTTTATGAATAATTATAATAACAATAACACCACAACAATAGAAAAGTTATTAGATAAATTATTATTAAATTAATTGTTATTATATACAATATTGAACAAATTATAAATATATGTAATTTTGATGCGAAACAATAATTATCGACATTTCGATAAATGTTAGACATTTTCGATTGGAGCTGCTGAAATAGATATAAACTTACAACAATAGGGAGATAATCACGTGAATTTTGGCAATGCATCACAACTTCAAAATGTTATATCTTGTTATGTAATGAACGACGTATTATTTTAAAGGCATTATATCGTTGTATACAATTTTGCCCTATAAAATGGTCAAAACTTGTATTTATTGCCTTTTGTAACCAAACAACAGTTTGAAACAATTTTATATGCAATATTCTAAACTAAAGCCAATTTTAATTAGCGTATAGTGTACATTAAAATACAATCGAACAACATTCATGCAATGTGTTTTCATAACAAATGTAATTCGATTTCGTTTTTGTACGAACCTTGCTTTTTTGTTTTTGGTGAAATAATAACAAATACAGAATTCGAGCATCCATATCAAAACTTAAAATTAAGGGATATTATATCTGGTTTTAAGGGTTGTTCCATTATGCCATTACGAGTATGACCAAGATGTTTAATTGTAGTTAACAAATATTGCAAGAAATAACTGCAGCGTGATATTTCAGTTTAAATCTATTTAGCGGTACGAGAGTATACCGTCCATCTGAAAGACCATTAACAAACATATTATCCCTTTTATAACACGACTTTAAATAAACACACATCACTCAATTAAATACAATTATACCAAAGATATGAATACGGTATATCGCGATAACTCGTTGATTGTAATAATTAATAAAAACGTTGTTAGCATGCAACACATTTTGTTCAACATTGGTTAGCAGTTGAAATTGACATTAATATTGTGAGAAATGGTTATGACCTAAAGAAGAACGGAATCGACAATTTTTAGGCAGAAGTTTGTCCAATAAAACATTTACATATAATTATAATCAACGTAAGCGAAAAATCGTCTGCTCACCGATGAAATGTTCAAAGGAGGCACATGCAAGGGATAACTTTCACTTTTCATCCCCGCAAAAGAACATGACGTGTCTCATTGTTATAACTTCTCAATACAATAGCAAATTATTATACCCTAACACACAAGAAAAATACAGATGCACGGAAAATATATAAAAGCTTGCTTACCTTGCTTATGTATTCCAGAAACCGCGCCCAGTGACTTTATCTATTGACTTGGCGTGCTTTCTTGCCTTAGTTTGCGAACCCGTCCTTGGTATAAAAGATGAAGCTGAGTAGACACATACTACATACATTAGTTGAAATGCCAACCGCGAGTCACGGCCTGGATATCTGTAGCATTCCGCGCATAACTCGCATCTCACAGCCTTCGTTCCAGCGTGATTCCAGCGTATATATACTTTCCGTCCATCATATACACGCGGCTATAGCGTTACTATATCCACAGACCACAGCTATACCATTACTATACTCACAACTATATAGCATAACTTCATACACATCTTTATCATGACTATAATTCACAACCATGCTCTTTTATTATGATTGCACAATGCAAGGCATGTTCTCAAATTTTGTTTACGGTATATGACGTTTTTATATACATGTAGTTAAAAGTTAGAGGAGGAACATACTACAGATGGAAATGGTATTAAACAGAGATAACTCATTGTAGTCATTTCTTTTATGATTTATTATAGATCTATCTTTTCAGAAATAAGTAATCACATTTTTGAAAATCATGATCAATGTTAGTATAATTTTGAGTGGTATAATATACAATGATATTTTATTGTTCAAGACTACGTTCCTATCAACACCATTATTTAAAAATGCATTTGTAATAGTCTCTACCTACAGACCTATATCAGATATTAGTAAGTTTAATATAATCATGATAACTTTTGGAAGTTCTTCCTATTTTCCACATTATGTTGTTACATGTATTTGGAAATCCAATAATATCCAACCACATACAAAATAAACCCTTATTTGAATTAATTTCCTGGTAGAAAATGGAGGCAATTTAGATTTTCTTTAACTCCATTAGCGTTTAATTAAATTGATTTAAACTGAAATGGTCTAATTATGCATATCTGGCAGCTAAACTGAATTATTACTCATGCATTATACAATAAATTGGTCCATTTGATTATGTACATCTGAAAATAAAGACCATTGATACATTGAACGACGCCATTTTGAATTTCGCATTTTCTAAATATTAAATGAAGTATCAGAGCTTGTTGAATACGAAAATGAGGACTGCCACCAACGTTCCAGTGCAGTAAAAAGTGTCGTGGTGTCACGAAATTCAGAGCAGTCGATACGTGAAAGAATGGGAAAACAAAATCACATTATCCTTTCTGTAAAATGTAAAGAGAATTCAGCTACTAGTATTTACTGCAAAACTACATTACATCATTAGCGAATTCACCTGAAAAAAACCCCACACACTCAATACATTTAATAAATTGTTTTCTCACAAAGTGATATATCTATTCCTGATTTTATATCATTTCAAAGTTAAACGGATAACGAACGCGTCAACCTATGAATCTTGCTATTATGTTTTAACTTTTAAGTAATCAAATCGGATCACCGTTCAGGTTTTTACTGCTTAACTACAAAAATATATAAGGGCTCAGCTCCTAAAACCTGTGGATATTGAAGGGGGGGGGGGGGGGGGGGGGGTTAGCGATATAACATAGCCTGTAAAGCTATCTACGGTAGATGTGGTATTTGTAAGTTCTTTTCTGATTTGTTTAATCAACTCTCTTTGTACTTTGTATAAGTTATAAATGTTCTAGTCCAGTTGCAAGATGAAAGGAATAGTTGCAATTGATGTTTGTTTGTTTTATGGAAATGAACATTTCGCATGCCACCCCCTAATCTAACACGTTGAGCAATCTATGGTAGATGTAGATGCATTATATTTTCACTTTCTTTTCAGAAACAACAGTTGTTTTCTTTGTACTTTGTACTTTGTCTACATTTCAAGTGGCCAGACGAATAAAAATGTTTGTAATAATTTATGTCGGTTTTATTAACGGGAAGTGTAGCAAGTCTCATGTATCCATTGTGTGTATTACTGAATATTCTATAGTTTTCATTTACTATATATATCTATCGAATATGATAATGTATTTCTCTCCCCTTTCTCACATTGTATGGTAAATCATTGACATCATTTTAAACTGCTTGTTGTTTAGATATTGCAAATATGTAGCACGGCATTAATAACAAAACTCAAACAATGATATTAATGCCTATAATATTATTTATCTATCTATCTATCTATTTATCTAACTTTCTATTCATCTATCTCTATATATATATATCTATCTATATATATATCTATATCTCACTTCCAAAAGGCGCTAAATGCACTTTCCATAAA
Organism: Echinarachnius parma; assembly: GCA_037951105.1. Classification (NCBI taxonomy): domain Eukaryota; kingdom Metazoa; phylum Echinodermata; class Echinoidea; order Clypeasteroida; family Echinarachniidae; genus Echinarachnius; species Echinarachnius parma. The sequence continues at coordinate 6,200 of JBAMJV010005215.1, forward strand.
AAATTGAGTTAATGATTATCTACATGTATAATCCACGTAGCCATCTAGGAATCCACATTTTACGACAAAATCGAAATATAGAAAGTTCAATTTTAATTTTCCCATAGGCACGTGTACAAAGTGGGACAAAGAAACTTGTTTTCCTCGGAAGTTGAAAAAGTGGATTTAGCGCCTTTTGGTTGAAAGCTTGAAAGATATATATATATATATATATATATATGAAGAGCTTTCAACCAAAAGGCGCTAAATCCACTTTTTCAACTTTTTTCAAAACAGGTTTCTTTGTCCCACTTTGTACACGTGCCTATGGGAAAATTAAAATTGAACTTTCTTTATTTCGATTTTGTCGTAAAATGTGGATTCCTAGATGGCTACGTGGATTATACATGTAGATATATATAATATATCTTTATATCTATCTATCTATCTATATATCTATCTATCTATCTGAATATAAAACTATGTTATGGAATACCATGTTTTCTCACGGTCTTTTTAACGTTTTGTGTCTATCTATATACCTTTTCTCTATCTATCTATCTATATGTATATATCCATCAGTCTCTCTCTATATATATTTATTAATATATTTAGTTAATGTATCTATCTATGTATCTATCTATTCATCTATCTATATTTATTGTATCATATATTTACTTCTTTTTTTCTCAATTTTACTAATTTAAACTTTCAAGTAAAGGGAGATCTACATGGACTACATGTTCCTCCTGAACTACATACTCACATTTAACATTAAATGTGGCATATCTGACCACAATGCCACCACACAATGCAATAGACATAATCTATTTTTGTATTACCAATGCATTGCGCACAGCCATGCGTAAGGAAGTTTTCAGTCATGCACAAAACAATCGTACACATCGGACATGCATTCACGTGGCATTTTAAGGGGTAACTATATCCACCAATTAGCTACAAACAACGGATTATTCAATGGAAGGTAGATCAAGAAAAACGATGAAATCATACATAACAAATGCAGGAAAGTGAACTTTAATAGACATAATTTATTTTCAAAACATTTTCTATCATGGGAGGGGGTAACACCTACCAAAGAGACAGGGTCCGATCCCCCGCTCATGGTAAGATGGCGACGGCTTTACGTCCTCCAAGTTTAAGACTGTCACTATAATTGCTGAAGACAATTAATTACAACTATATGATTTATTACTTTAAAAAAGATACACCTGCAGAGCTTAATGCTTGTATAACACGCAGATATAATCAGTTCTACAGATGGCCTAAAGTAATGCATGGTTTAACGTACATAATACGTGTGTGCCTCTTATATAAAATAAATAGACGTAACAGTTCATTGGTCGCTATATCTACGAACAAAAATGTTATACTCAACACACTCTTTAACACAATCAATACATTATCGTATCTTGAAACAACGATACTTAAATAGGTCCTTCAGTTGCGTTATGATGCAATATCTGCTGTAACAACATAATTGTTTATACTAATTCACAAATCAATATTGACGAAGCAAGATAGATCAAACAAAAGGAAATAATAAAATGGCTTTGTTTCTATGCAGTAGCCAATTACCAATGATCACAAATACACCATTGCATTTAAGATTCTTTCGGGTTTTGAGGTTTACTATGGACAATGAATTTAATTCTTATAAATAATGAATTAATGCTATTTACATGATGAAAACACAATCATGATAATAGAAAACAACATTCCTTTCATAATGCCTTTTACTGTCCATAAATATAATTCTAACGTACAAAATTAGCATTTTCACAAGCATAATGCAGACATGAATGTATGGTATGTTCAAAGAAACGTCAAGGCTTAATTGAATGCTTAGCTGGTTTGCGAAAAAGAGTATGTTCTTACCATCATGGAGAAATATGAACATGAAATAGTAATTCAGGCTAATAGACGAATTATATTACGTTTTTTTATGACAATAGTATAAAAATACAGTGAAATTAAACAATGGTTTAATAATGAGTGTGATAAACATGATAATGAAATTAATACAATGCTCTATGATAATTAATAAATTAATTTAACATTTATTTATAACGTTTATACTATGCATCAACATAATGTATCAACATAAAGTATCAACATAATGCGATCATTTGAATAAAAAAATTAAAAATGAGAATGCCAATGACTTGACTTCTGACAATATGTATTAATTCGAGAAAAAAAGGATGCTCAATGTGTATTTTATGAAATAACCTGATTGCCAATTAAATTCAAAATCTTATGATATTCTTTGAATATGCACTAAGTCTTGTTTGATTTAATTTCTTAAATATCATGCATGTCAAATGCATGTCACAAAATGAATTTGCAAAATTGACAATAAACCAAACCTTATCTTGAGCTTGAACACGATGACAGTTCGAGTCGAGGAGAGCGGATTGGTTGGCTTGATTCGGTATTGATTCGATGGGTTCTTCTTCTTCTTCTTCCGGGTAAAGTACAGGCCACCATCTGGTGTATCAACGTACTGTTTGGCTGGTCTGGTGCAGTGAATGTACAGTGCGATTTAAAATCTTCTACATAACTATATGTGCAACTAAAAAGACAGGTAGCACACATAACATAATCCAATTCGAAATATTTGGGAGGAGGAACCGACACCAAATGACCAAATTTTGTTGGTCTGGGTCGGTACTTTGTAATCTATTTTGGTTATAATTGGTCTGAATTCACGCCCAGAATACACACTGAGTTCAGATGTTGCTACACGAACCAAAACAAAAAAATATTTGTTATACCGCTGACTCAAGCTCCCGCCAGAGAGAAATTTTGATTATTTTATACGGACGACAGATTTTACGCGGAAGACAAAATGACCATGGGAGGGGTGAAGAACAGAAGAGATATGGGATGCTTCCTTGATCGTCTGAGACGTCTAGGAAGCGAGGGCGGCCTCGAATGCGCTGGATTCCTGGCCCTCCTGGATGGCGGTGATCGGGATGAAGGGGTGGGGTGTCTTCTGCAGGTAGTTCTATGGATAAGAAACGAGACAAGAAACAACACATTACCGTAATATGTCTAAGTATAAAGTAAATTTAAAAGTTATTCTGGTTGTGATGTGTTCACGCCGAATACACACTGAGTTATAAAGCCCGACACAAAACAAAACAACGATTGTTATACCGCTGACCCAAGCCCTCCTGGATGGCGGTTATCGGGATGCGGGGTCTTCTGCAGGTAGTTCTATGGACAAGAAGGAAGAAACGAAGAAACATTTCTCAGAACAGGGTGTTACATACAAGAGCACAATATATTCCAAAATTGATGGTAGTTAAGTGTCATTATTACGAATTGCCTTTGTGTAAATACATATCTTTGTATATACTTTAAATGCCATTTTATAGCAGAGATGGATTTATAACGAGAGAGAATGATATAAAAAGGAGAATGCTGTTTCATATAAATAATAATGCCTCCACTTGCACAAACATTATGATGTTGCTACTGCGTGTCTCTCATCTGTAGTAAACAGTTGAGGTAGATGGTAGTTGATGTTTTTCTTTGATTTTCTAAGTGTAGGCTATCGGTTGGTATATATGACATACTTATTAACATATTGATTATTGACGCATCTTGCATTACTAAATGGACAGAATGAGTGAAACTCCGAGGAAAGCAAAGGACAGATCAAATTAGAAGAAGTTGGCTGTCAAGCCACTGGTGGCGCCCCTATACGATCCACCAGACTACATACGTGGTATAGGTGGTATTGATGGGGTGCGGTTGGTATGATGGGGCCTACATACATGTACATGTGCCCTTACATCACTAAATGGACAGATTTGGTGAAGCTCTAAGGGAGGTAAAGGACAGAGAAGGTTAGAGGAAGGTGGTTGCCAAGCCACTAGTGGCGCCCTACGAATTGCTGGGTATAGATAAGTGAGTGAGTGTGGTTGGTAGGTATATGATGAAATCCTACTTACATGTGCGTATCCAAAGGCGTTGCGACGCTCCACCTTGTCTGCCCCCTTGCCGACCCACACGAAGCACTCCTTGCGTGTGTCAATCACGAACACATCCTGTACAGAACAATCATAAGAGTACAGTAGTCAGCAAAATCCGACTTGGTATGGATTGTCCTTTAATATTATTACGTCATACTATCCACCCCTATAACACGATAGTGGAAGATGATAGTGGAACAAGACACGTCTCAGTGGAACGAACCCTCGGAATATAGACTGATTTTTCGGTCTATCATAAAAGTTGCAGTTGTGAAAGTTTCCTCAAGTACGATAATGATTACCTTCATACACGTATTGTATGCGCCAAAAGACGCTTAATCCACTTTCCATTACAAAAATTAAGTACATGGTATCAGTAAATTAATGAGCAACTTAGCTAATTATCTTGAAATCAATATTTTAGGACAAATTACACATTTTACATTCTCATACGCATGTGTACAAAGTTTGACAAAGAAACCTGCTTTCCTCCAAATTGAAAATATGGATTTAGCGCGTCTTGGAATTAAGCTCTTCATAATAAATCCACATTATTTCAGGTTCTCTATCGACAATATAAATTTACGACAGCCTGGTTACTTCTTTGGTATTTCTATTTCAACAACATTTAGTATATTTGGTTTCTAATCTACAGTATATTTAATATTAATCATTATAACCAGCTTGTGTTAGTTTGATGTAATGTGCATTATTACCTCCGCCAAGGAGGTTATGTTTTCGGTCCCGTTTGATTGTTTGTTTGTTCGTTACCAGTCTCCTGCGCACAATTTCACATACTGTATATCTTAAAGGGGTAGTTTAGTTTTGGTAGAGAGGGCGCTGCACATCACAATTTTTTTGTGAGGTAATGAAAAACTGAGTGTCGAATTTGAGAGAACATGCAATTTTAATGGCAGAATAAACTTTATTTGGTCAAAATCGACCCAGAAACGGCTGAAATATCAATAAATATATCTGATCTTATAATTATTTGGGGCCCAAATAATTAGATGATTTTTTGAAAAAAATAAAAAAATGCTTGCACTTTTTCAAAAATTTTCAAAAGCGTTTTTTGAATAGTTGTTGATGATCTCGCTATTTAATCATTATATCAATAAAACATCACATGCATAATTTTGTATGAAAAATCGTTGAAATCGATGCCTTTTTAAAAAGCGCCCTCTTGTGTCTTAATGGCTCTTTTTGAATGATAACAGGCTTTTTACTTAGTCGTTTGTAATTTTGTATACCTTTCGAGCATGGTGGAGTTATAACTATTAGTTTATAATGTTACTGTGCAGGTTTTGGCTACTAAAGTTCAGCCTTACCAAAACTAAACTACCCCTTTAACCAATTGTTCGTAGAAGCTTCGTGCTCATCTAGAATAGAACCCATTACATTTTCAAAGTCAAAAGTCAAAGGGCAAGGTCAAGGTCACGCAAACATCAAAAATAGAGTGTTGGTGGAGGTATGCACTCCCTGAGTGCACTATGTCTAGTTTGTGATGGTGTACACTGTACAGTAAAATATGAGAGCTTACGTTTGAATCGAGCTTTGAGCGGTGGAGTGGAACACCCTCATCGACCTTGGTGAATGTCAGCTGGCCTGTGTTCTGCAGTCTGGCGGGAAATAAACATAGCACAAGAAATCAAACATAACATAACAATACTAATTTGTAATATCTTTTCATTGATACTTAAAGTGATCCATTAACTTTGTACAATTCAACTAAATATCACTAGTCTTGGAGCTTTCAAACTTCTCTTGCACCTTGTTTTTTTAGCTTGTGGTAACAGAAAAAATAAATGGTTTTTCATTTGTCTAAATTCTTCCTAAGAATATGGATATACAGTATAAAAGATTGACTTTGAAAGCGTCTATAGACGCTTTCCGACCGTACTCAAGAGTATCTGAATTCGGTAGTCCATCGTTCATAGTATCTGAATTCGGATACTTCACACGTAAAGTAAACATTATTCCTTTTCTATGGAAATCTTACATATTATTCTCAATAATCTTATAATGAAAATGGTATATGATTGAAGTCTCAAAACATTAGTTTTTGGGACAAAAATAAAATAATTTAATAAGTTAAAAAAAAAAAAGTTATAAAATAAGTTAATGGATCACTCTAAAGTAAAGAAAACGGGACTTCACCGGGAATCGGGAACCGCGCTTACGACTGACCATGACACTTTAATGACTGTTGTACTTCCCAGAAACCTTTTCAATGCTCGTGCTAGTACCTGACACAAATCCGAACAATCTATCTATCCATCACTCCGTTGACTGACAGTCAGTGGCGTAGACAGGTTCTTACACCTGGGGGATGATTTGCCGTTCACCGGACCGAGACCAAATTTTTCGCGCCCGAGACCGCCTGCCAACAACTTTCGAGACCGAGGAAATTGCTTGAAAGTCCTCTCAGTTGGGGGGGGGGGGGGGGGAGGGGGGGAGGGGGGGGGGGTGTCCGTCGCCAAATTTGTTCACGGCGGAGCGGAGCTACCGAGGGCTGGGGCAGAGCCAAACAGGGATGATTTGGGAGGGGTTATCCCCCTCCTACGGAGAAGATTTTGAACGTGAAACGGTGCAATTTGGTGCACTTCACACAAGCAGCCAGAGCAATGGCAGCCTACACTGGAACTACGTGGCCCGGTACACAAAAAAATACTCACCCCAGACCATACGCAAGTTACACAACAAACTGAGATAATGTGTTTAAAGTGGATGTAATAATTACTTTTTGGACGTTAGAATTAATATACAACTAACGAATGGGCTTCTTGTGATAGTATACAACTAACGAATGGGCTTCTTGTGATAGTCAAATCTATTACCGAGGTGGGCTCAAAATGATTATTACCCGAAGCGTAGCTGAGGGTAATAGTCATTTTGAGCCCACCGAGGTAATAGATTGCCTATCACAATCAAGCACATTCGTTAGTTGTTTTATATCACTCATCAAAATCAGTGATTGTGTTCAGCTTATAGCAAAATAAGTGAAAATCTCTTGAATATTTCATAAAATCGCTTGTAAAGTTTGATATAAAAATCAATCGACATTAATGATGCCAGTATGAGCCTCCAGAACCACGGCGCATCTAATACGCTTAAAGTCATTGTTATTTTGCGCATACAATCACAAAGACGCAAAAGTGAGTGCGCACCAACGCGCTGGCAGTTGCGCACATACGCGATGAATGCGTGCTAGCGCTCCCACGGATGTGCTTATTGGCTGTCTTGGCGTTCTTCTTCCTAGGGTGTTAGTTTTTACCAACAAGGGCAATCACGTGACTAGAACGTGTGCGCCATAGAGTACTGCACAAATTTGATCGCGTGTGCATTTTGCTTAAACACATGATCTATGGGACGAACGCGTAACGAACTTTTAGTGTTAATTTTTTGCTAACAGCCCGGTCACGTGATTGCGCGGGGATTGCGCGTGTTGTCCAAAACTATCATTTGTCAAATACAATGGTAAAACGATCTTATGAGGGATATAATCAAATCTATTACCGAGGTGGGCTCAAAATGATTATTACCCGAAGCGTAGCTGAGGGTAATATTCATTTTGAGCCCACCGAGGTAATAGATTGCCTATCACAATCAAGCATATTTGTTAGTTGTTTTATATCACTCATCAATATCAGTGATTGTGTTCAGCTTATAGCAAAATAAGTGAAAATCTCTTGAATATTTCATAAAATCGCTTGTAAATTTTGATATAAAAATCAATCGACATTAATGAAGCCAGTATGATCGAGCCTCCAGAACCACGGCGCATCTAATACGCTTAAAGTCATTGTTATTTTGCGCATACAATCTCAAAGACGCAAAACTGAGTGCGCACCAACGCGCTGGCAGTTGCGCACATACGCGATGAATGCGTGCTAGCGCTCCCACGGATGTGCTTATTGGCTGTCTTGGCGTTCTTCTTCCTAGGTGAATAGTTTTTACCATAGAAGTATGAATAAACAAACCAACCCGTTTCCAACAAGGGCAATCACGTGACTAGAACGTGTGCGCCATAGAGTACTACACAAATTTGATCGCGTGTGCATTTTGCTTAAACACATGATCTATGGAACGAGCGCGTAACGAACTTTTAGAGTTAATTTTTTTACTAACGCCCCGGTCACGTTATTTTGTGAGTTGTCCAAAACTATCGTTTGTCAAATTCAATGGTAAAACGATCTCATGAGGGATATAACAAGTGTTAGCTCATACAATGAATTTGTCTTTCCCACTCGTATACAGATATATATACAGATATACACACAAACAAATATAATATATTTCCCTCCCTAAAACCTCCCTCCCTCCCTACTTCCACCGGTGCCACTTCGTCCAGAGGGACATCGGGTATCTATATCTATCTATCTATCTATCTATCTATCTATCTATCTATCTATCTATCTATCTATCTATCTATCCTTATATCTATATATCTATCTATCTATCTATCTATCTATCTATCTATCTATCTATCTATCTATCTATCTATCTATCTATCTATATCTATCTATATATTTATCTATCTATCTATTTATCTATCCATCCATCCATCCATCCATTCATCCAACCATTCATCCATCTATTCATGTTCATCCACCACTCCGTTGCTTGATGGTGAACTTACCTGAACAAAGTGGGGAGAGAGTTATCCACTTCTACTCGTGCGACTTCCTCTAGAGGGACATCGGGTAGCTGCTTCATGAAGGGGTGCTTGTCGCTCACCCGTCCCTCATCGATAGTCTCGCTCTTAGCCTTACCACGCTGCTCCTTCAGCTGGGACAGGTACTGCACCGCCTGAACATTCGTGATAATAATAATTTACAAGATGATGATTAAGATTAGGATTATGATATAAACGAAATCGAGTGTACGGAGAGCATACAGAACAAGCTAATCATAACCGTATAAATAATATACACCTTGATACAAAACATTTATAATGCTATCATAATAATTTTGTGCTATACATAATCCTACCAGAAGGAACACAGTGTGCCATAGTGTGAGCAAAGAGTAGACCACTTATATCCAAGCATTTTAAAGGGGACCACCAGGCAAAGAACAACACATAATCATGATAATTAAATGTTTCGATACCATTGTGTGATATTAAATAAATGCCAAACACTTTGCACAGAGTTGTGTAATTCATAAACAATACTATAGTCCTTGGTTGTCCTCATGCGTCTTCGTATATGCAGACCATTAAGTGAAAGGGGTCGATTGGTCTTACCTTGGTACGTTCCTCCTTGTTGCTCTTCGACCCGTTCCACTGGTACAGCAGCAGCCCCAGGTCCAGGATGAACACATCTCCGCTGTTCAGAGATCTGCGAGACAGCGGACGCTAGTGGGGTAAGCAAATCAAATAAAAAAAACATACTATTATATACATATAGTAGTCAGTGCAGAATACATATCTGTTGTTCAGACAAGAACGAGACGGAAGTGTCAGAGGTGGTCAGATTTTCCCGAATGTCTAGAGAGCAGTTCAATGTCCAGGATAAACACATCTCCGCTGTTCAGAGATCTGCGAGATAACGGACGCTAGTGGGGTAAGCAAATCAAATAAAAAGCACTATTGTCAACAAATGTCAGTGCAGTTTAAATATACAGTATGTTGTTCAGACAAGAAAGAGACGGACGCCAAGAAGTGGTCAGATTTAACAAGACACATGATGGCATTCAAGAGTTAGTGGGTATACAACCCCGCTGTCCATAGACGATAGAGCGAGGAGAGAGCGGATATAGGTTCAGGATGACAACATCTCCACTGTTCAGAGATCTGCGAGACAACGGACGCTATTGGGGTAGGCAAATCAAATCAAAAGCATATTATCAACAAACAGATTGTCAGCGCAGTATAAATCTCTGTAGTTCAGACAAAAACGAGGCGGAAATGGGCAGAGGTGGTAAGATATTCCCGAATGTATAGAGAGCCGTCCAAGGTCCAGGATGAACACATCCCGCTGTTTAGAGATCTGCGAGACAACGGACGCTAGTCATGCTAGTGGGGTATATAGGTAGATCAGTGGCTCAACTTGAGCCGGGCCTAAAAAGACAAAGACTACCAGTAACCAGTTAACCCACTTTGCACCAGCAGACCTATTGTCTCGTTGCTATGGTCCCCGGAGATATTCAAATGGTTTTATTTCATTATCCAGTCAATCCATTGAGTTCTGATTACAAGCATCAGGACAATGTGCCCTTCGAAATTCAGTCATAGTATAGTCGGTCATCAGCCAAATTGAGTCCTGGATCATCCTGGACACGGTATTGCTGGTGACCTGTTATACTATGACTGATTTCCAAAGGGCCTATTGTCCTGATGCATAAAAACAGAACTCAAGGGATAATGAAAGGAAACCATTATAATATATCCGGGGACCATAGCAACGAGACGATAGGTCTGCTGGTGAAAAGTGTTACCGGTAGTCTTTGTCTTTTTAGGCCGGGGTCAAGTTGAGCCACTGATGAGAATTCGGGCCATTGTTTATAGCCCTTTGAGTTTGACCCAGAGTTGGCCCAGCTTTTTCACACAGAGGTGTCTGACTAACTTATATTAATTCCACATTCACTGCCATGATTCTTATACAATGAAAAGATGCATGGATGTGCAATACAGATTATTATAAATCGGTAGACCTTATGGTGGGAATATTTGAGTTTGTTTGTCTAATGACGAAATAGGCCCACAGAGAGAAAACAGATAGTCAGATGAGTATTCATCTCTGTATTGATCTTTTTGTTTCCAATTGCAAACGTTGCATTATGTTTAATTACAACAAAAGTAGTATCTCGAGATGAAGATAGTGATGATGGTGAACATGATGTGATGATGATTGATAATTACTTGCAATTAATTGCAACTTTGCACTCGATCATTACTCTTTCTGTATTGCCCAGGTCATAGTTATGATCTCGGAAAACAAACAAAAAGGAAAACAAACAAAAAAGAAACAAACAAACCTCGTGTAGATTGACGCGTTTGCGGTCTCCCTTGAAGTGCAACAGGCGTGGTTCGTACTTCTTGGGGTCCACGTGGCGGAAACCAGTTTCAGCACCACCCTCCATCAGCCTACCCAGAGTCAACACATTACAAACATTATATTCAGTGTTAATAAAAAAACAAAACACATATTACACTTTTGATTGAGAAGATTTTGATTGAGAGATTTTGAGAAGTGTATTTAACACCGAGTTTAACACCGAGTTTAAAAACCATCCTCCATCAGCCTGTCCAAAGGTAAAACATTCAAAACATTATATTCAGTGTTAAAATGTTTAAAACATATTACACTCTTGATTGAGTGAGAGTCTTAGAAGGTTTTTCAAAACCGAGTTTAATATGACTGTAATCAGCACATTAAATCATATTCAATTCGGTGTGAAAGAGAGCATCTTACGCTCTTGACTGAGTCAAGGTTAAGATCAAGTGATAATTATTATTATATTACGTTTAAAAGGTAATTTTACTCTGACTCTTAGTTGAGTCAATACATAGCAGTCATTATACTCGGTGTTTAAGAAACAGCTTACACCCTTGACTGAGATAACTGATTTCTTATCTTACTTATTACTCATTATATCTTACTGAAGTGTAAGAGGAGGCGGATAGATTAATCCGTTGTTACGACCCCTATAAACATGATGAATGGGATAAGGCAAAATGGACTAAAAGACAGACTTAGGTCACTCATACTAACAACACTAGAGTACCGCAGTAAGTACCGCAGTAAGTAAGTAAGTAAGTAAGTAAGTAAGTAAGTAAGTAAGTAAGTAAGTAAGTAAGTAAGTAAGTAAGTAAGTAAGTAAGTAAGTAAGTAAATAAGTAAGTAAGTAAGTAAGTAAGTAAGTAAGTAAGTAAGTAAGTAAGTAAGTAAATAAGTCAGTCAATCAGTCAGTCAGTCAGTCAGTCAGTCAGTTAGTCAGTAAGTTAGTAAGTTAGTAAGTAAGTAATTAATTAAGTAAGTAAGTAAAAAGGTGTGTCAGTCAGTAGACGAAGACTTGTTCGAGTTGTTCTTACGAGATAGCGTCGAAATAGGACTTGAACAGATCCGATTCATAGTCCATGACCTCGCGATGCTGGACCGGCTTATCGTCCAGGAAGTGGTCCAATTCAACCGTCTTGTACGCCACTGTGCCGTACTCGTCCTGTGGAGGTGAGACAATAACCACATAATATTATTTATTCATATGAATATTTATTAATATCATATTATCCTTGTAAATTGTTATTATTTTAGTTAAAGTATGTTTTGTTTAATTACTCGTGGCCCAGTTTATCTTCTAGAAGATGGTCCACCTCAAACGTCTTGTACGCCACTGTTCTGTACTCGTCCTGTGGAGGTGAGACTCGAACAACTTCACATTGTTAATTAAGATACATGTATATCTACCTAAATCATTTAACTTATTTAATTCATATTAATATTGTTGTATTACTCGTGCTTGATGACATAGACCGACGTATCGTCAAAAAGAGATGGTCCAACTCAACCGTCATGTACACAATTTACTGTGCCGTACTTGTTCTGTAAACGAGAATAACGAACACCTGCTTTTCAGTCGAATTCATATAACTTGTTTCTTTGTTTAATTATACAGTTTATTTGATCAATCATTAATGATTATATCACGACCATTACAGTTATGTTTAGATTAAAACGCCTACAATAACTTTTAAGAGTTTAAATGTATTTAGGACTAATATTACGTACCTGAGTCGAGTACTTTCCGATCCAAAAGTGAACATCATACAGCAACTCCTCGCTGGCAGAATCGGGCTTTGTCTGTAAATAACAGAGAAACAGAGAATAACAGAAGTATAATTGTTACACTGGAGAACCAGGATAAAGTTTGATCGGCAACAATCAGGCGTGTTCTTGGATATTTGAAAAGATAACAAAAAATATATCAAAATGAAAAATATCAATTACCCAAGCAACTTTTTTTTTAAGCCCTTGTCAATAGTTTTTGTAAGACATTAGGGCGTAATTTGTCACCTATTTTGAGACACATGATTTTCTATTAAAACTCAGTCTGGTTGCAGACCGCAAGGGCATTTCTCATGAAAGCTATAATTATGGTATTATATATGCCTATCTACGTTTACAGAATTAAAAGTCATTCCCGTGCCAGGGAGGCGCCTATCTTTAATGCTGTAGATATAGGTCACACGTCTTCCATAATTAGAGAAAGCTACAGAAGGGGGGTAAGTCCTATGTAACATCGTGTGTTTAGCTTTCAATTTCCCTCCTCCATTCTATAAAATTAATGCCGAACGCCTGGCAAGAAGGCAAAAGGTACAAATATTAAATGATTTGGTATGACCCGGTGTTAGAGCATGATTTGCCCACCCCCTAATAGTTACCGGGATGACTTCGGCTTCACATCCTAGGATAAACTGGCGGATGCTCCAGCGTACCCTCGGATGATTGTGCAGGCAACATGGTAACGTATCTGGCTGGACAGTCTGTGCTCTGACACCGGCATAGGTCATACGTACGTAATATATTTGGTTTAATTAGTTTATTTATTCATCAGGGTAGCCCAGCATCCTACAAAAGTTGATCTCCCATGAGGTCCTGCATGCGATAAAATACTACGTACGTATACTTGTATTGTGGATGTAGAGGGTCTCAATTGCACACTTGTCTGCTTGTGTACTACTTACGTATGTATTGAGGATGATGTAGGAGTCTCCGCTGTAGAAGCTGCCTTGCTCCTCCTTGGGCCAGCGGCGGACCTTGAACTTGACGATGCGCCAGACCTCTAGACCAACCTTGGACCCAGCACCCTTCCAGGCCGGCTCCGTCTGTGCGGACTCCTTCTTGATGTTCTTCTCCGTGTCCGACCCAAACAGGGCCAGGTTGGAGTCCTTCCAGTCATACTCCTTCGCCTTGCGGAGGCCTCTGCTTGGTGGTGGGTCAGACATGATTCAGTCTTTTCTTGTAACTAGATATGAAAACGAAAACCATGATGACATTTTTACAGTTATCAGCACTTGACACAAGAGAACAGAATATGTTTCCAACACGCATTACTTCATGGGGTTGTTTCATAAACATCCCAAGTCAAAACTAACACTAAGTTGGACTTAACAATTATGGAAAGCCATTAGTTTCTTTGAATTTTATTGGTAAAAGTTCTTTTTCAAAGGCATAAAATGTTGATTCAAATCACTTATATTTTATATTATCAAGGAGAGTTCATGTTATTGATGTAAAACTAATGAAAAGTCTAAAATACTTCAACTTTTGCTTTGGAATATTTTATTCCAAGGCTACAAATGGCTTTCCATAATAGTTAGGTCCAACTTAGTGTTAAGTTCGACTTGGACTCTTTGTGAAACTACCCCAGATCTTAGCTCAAGTCCCAAACTTGGTCAGGTTGGAGACTTTCCATTGGTTGTACTCATTTGCCTCACGAAGACCTCGAAGGTCATATATGTTGTCATATTTTAGTCTTTCTGTGTTTCTGGATATCAAGCAAAATCATGCTAAATAATTAAGGTTCAAGAGGAAAGACATGCATGTCTTCCAAACATGTCACCTAATATACAGTGCGAGTCAAAAAAAAACGAAACCGGACTTTGATAGCTTATAAATCCAGAAATCTAGAGGTATAAATGTTGATATTGGTCTCATGTTAAAGCTTGGGAAATTGCCTTTAAAATGATATATCATACACTCTGATCACTTCACGCTTCACCGATCGCGACCTAATTATCCAAAGGCATGCAAAAACTACCCGTGTCCAAGTTTTCAGTGTTCTTGTTTTGTGAATGGTTGCATATGTTGTTTGATTTTCAAAGATAACTTCATCCTAAACATGTCCTATTCAGGGCCCCTGCCTCCAAACAATGGGGCTGCTGATGGGAGGACAGTGGGGGATCCCCTTCAACACTGATAAACATGAAAAACATTGGCAACCAGCTGGTATTTGTTTTGATGCACCAAAGGATATTCTTGAAATGCTCTTTTGAAAAAACCGGTAAACAAACACATTCATTTATGATAAACACAACAAAAAAGTCCCCCCTAAACAAAATATCGTAACTTTTAAACAACAAGGTTTTGAGCAAAATAACTTGGCAGGATTGTTTCTACACTTATTCACTAACTTCTGTGTGAAAATGAAAGTTGTCCTCTTATTCATGCATGAGTGAGCACACAATAAAGACAAAATTGTCACTTTTCAAAAGTCACGTGACTCTTGTGACTTTAAAAAAGTGACAATTTTGTCTTTAATGAGTGCTCACTGATTCATGACTCGACGGATAAATATCATTTTCACACACAAGTGAGTCAATAAGTGTAGAGACAATCTTGCGAAGTTATTTTGCTCCAAATTTTTTCGTTAAAAAGTTACGCTATTTTGATTAGGGGGGACACTTACTTTTGTTTGTTGTGTTTAGAACAAGACAAGGGCAAACTTTAACACGGGTAGTTTTTGCATGACTTTGGATAATAAGTTCGCGTTCGATGAAGCGTAAAGTGATCAAAATGTATCATGTATCATTTTAAAGGCAATTTCCAAAGCTTTAATCTGATACCAATATCAACGTATATATGTTTGTAATTGTGGATTTATAAGCTATCAAAGTCCGGTTTCGTTTTTTTTTACTCGCACTGTATACATGCTCTTCCCCAGTGGCGTAGTACGTGCCGGTGGACATGGGGCACGTGCCCCCCCCCCCCAAACAAAATAATGAAAACAATGAAAAACATAAATGGGAAATCCTTTACAAGATAAAGACATATTTAGAGTGTGGCCCTCACTCTGTCCGACCACGCTACGCCACTGACCCCACTACCAGCCAGTGCTGCCTACGCCGAGGCATTTACATCGACTTCGCAACATGATGCCCACCGAGCTAGACTGGCCTCAAGGGATATCGGATGGTCTTGTTCACTTTTAGATAATTAGTATGGGGTCTAATACTATTGACATTGTATAAATTGTTTTTATTATACGAATATGATTATCGAAAGAAAATATGAAACTTATCAAAAGGGTTCAAGCGTTAGCGCTTGTAATACTCGATGGACAAATCAACTTTTTTCCATCGAGTGGAGAAAGTCCATGGGTGATGGATGATGGAAAAATTATATGATTTTTAAAATGTGTATTAGCACGATAATTTTAAACGCATTATAGTCTTTGCAATATTTTTATTTGATATGTTTTGGTGATACCGAATGAGATAATAAGCCTACATCAAAACCGTCTATATACATGGCACTCAGACCATTATCGCAACTTTAAAAACATATATCATAGCTTTAGAGTCTTGATAAAAGGCTTGCTTAATGAGACCCCGACGAGACGAAATGGTAGATAATAATAACTTAGTAGCGTAGCGCCCGGGAAGGGGTTACCGGGGGCACGTCCCGCCCTAAATAATTAAATAAAACAATAATATATACAAGGGGAATCCCTTGCATAATAATAAAGGAATACGAGTGTGCACCGCCTCCCCCCCCCCCACCCCCCCCCCCCACCCCCCCCCCCCCAAAAAAAAAACACAACAAATACAAATACAAATCGCGCCCCCCTCTATCAGTCCGACCACGCTACGCCACTGGAAGAGTAGATAATAATGAGACCGTCCCCAGTTCCACCCCCGTACTGCCCATATATAGCCAATGGCATGGCGACACGTTATTGCCCGAGATAAAAATGGCCTTCACCCACACCCATGTACGTATGGGTATTTTATAGTTCAGGAGGCTACAAAAAATACTTTGTACTCTTGTACTCTTTTAACATACGGTTACTCCATTATAAGGTTATGTCCGATGATTTTTATAATAATAATACAAACATAAATAAAAATAATAAAAAAATAAATAAAAAAAATAATAATAATTAAAATAAATCAACAAAAAAATTAAAACAAAAAATCTAAACAAAAATCTTAATATTTTGCTCAGTATACTACGACATAATTTTGCCGCTATTAGTCAGATTATTTTGCATGGAAATAAATGTGTATGCCCTCCTAATATACGGTATATATATTTTTTCTCCCGATTATAGGATGTATTATGTGTTTTGCCCGAATATGTTTTTTGCGTCTCAGGTGGGGGGTTGATGAAGTCCATAGCCCCCACCCCACCTTGAACGCCCATCCCTCCATCCTATAGTATAGATAGCTAATCATCATGTTTGTGTCTAGTACCATCTTGAGAATATTGTACCCTGTCGCTGTGACGCTGTCCGTCCTCCACAGAAATTATATTGCCAGATAGAGCTGTATGGAAAACGCATTTTGATTTAATCTCAATTTGGTATTCATAGATACAGCGTATGTGAGTTTAAAGTTCTGGTCAAAATATGTTGATAACTTAACCGTACGTTCATCACCATACGGACAAATATTTGTTCGGCGAGGGTTCGGGAGGGGGTCGGGCTGAGAACTTTGTGCCCGAATATCATCACTTCCGCTTTAATCCGGTAATGACAAAATACAGAGCTACTTTAAAAAACATAATATATATAAGTTCGCCTGAATATAAAATAACTTTTCCCCGAATATCAAATTATTTTGTACACAAGAATTAGATGATATTGGCCAAGAATCACTTTGATTATTTTGCCCACATACGGTATGGGGGAAATGAATATGAGATTCCTTTGCTCGAATACGTACTCGTAGTAGTGTTCTCAAAACACGTCGGGGACATGAATATGATGATGATAACAAATAATGTTTTATTTTGTTCAAATGTGATCATTCATATTTGAAAAAGGGTATGACTTTAAGGCATTTTGGTTGTTAGGTCTAATTTATAGTGATTGGAACATGGCACGTCACGGGGGAGTGGGGGGGGGGGGGCAAACTCAATATACTGTTGTTAAAACTTTTAACCCTTTTACTTATTGTATCGACGAATGAGGGTTTTGTTTCAAGGCAAGAAATCAATGAAGTTTAAATAAGTGTTTTTATTGTATTTTGCCGATCTGACATTCAGAAATGAACGAGATAATAAGAAATGTAGAAAAGTAATAGTTAGGACTTATTCCCCGATGTATCTCGCACTTTTTTGTTCTTATTGATATTTCCCCCCCCCCCCCCCCCCCCCCCCAGTGGAGGAAATTTACCCCACCCATTTGTCTACGCCACTGCATTACGTGCATACAGACAGTATGTCTAAAATTATATTACAAGATTTGTTTCGGTTTCAAGTTTCGGTGTACTGGTGTAGGTTGCCGTCTGACTGATTGCAGTGGTAACGCATTTGGTCAACTTCAATTTCGTATATTTTCATATAGGGATGTTGATTAGGAATTTGAGCTAGGATTAAGTTTAGGCTAGGTTAACATGGTTAACATAGTTAGGGGTATAGGGTAAGGGTTCAAGTTTGGAGCTGGGAAATAGACGTTTCATGCATCATGTATAGTACTGCTTACCAAAACGAGACGTTACGAGACCAAAACAATGTGACAAAAATAAAATATGAATAATAATTATAATCATATAAAAATTAATCATGCAAATGATTGTGGCTATAGTGCCCTTCATTATCGGTATAAATTTTAAAATTATAATCATGATGAACTGTGTTTTTCAAAATGTAGGGAGGGTGCATTTGAACGCACTTTTATTACATTTACAAATTAATTATTTCTTGAAGCTCCATCGATCAAACCAAAACTGTACTATCCCTCAAGTGAACAATATTACCCTGGAACGCGTTTGAAAACGCTGATACTGGACCAGTGGGCCAGACGACCTTATGTAAACAAGTCTCTCAATATCATACATCGCGCCCGTAATGAGAAACTAAAACCAAATATAACTTACAAAGGTTGTGTCAAAGTACATTACCATAGATATGGAAAGATGTAACACTTGCACGATATTAGTTTTGAATTCAATTATTAATGCGAGGCAGCTCCATACTTCCTGTATATGAAGAGCTTAGTTCCAAAAGGTGCTAAATCCACTTTCCATACAAATTGAACTAGCGATATCAGTAAATTAATAAGCTACGTAACTATGTAGAATTCAAATTGTAGGACAAATTACACAATCAAATTCAAAATATGGGAAGATCCATATTTATATTCCCATAGGCATGTGTACAAACTTTGACAAAGAAACCTGCTTTACTCCAAATTAAAAAAAGTGAATTTAGCGCCTTTTGGAATTAAGCTCTTCATATATAGACATGATAGAGGACAACGAAACCCGGGCAAACTGTTGTTTTTACTATAAGTGATAGTATATAGCCTAAGAATTATAATGTATCAACATTTGAGCATAATGGGCTAAAAATAAGAAAATTATATTACAGCTATTTGAAGATATCCAATTATCATTTAAGGGGGTCTCAAATTGACACCGCATTGTGATAAATTTGTAGACAATTACTCTCCATACGTTGTGTACACATTTCCCATCTTTTCAATCGTAATCACACCTTTTTCCACTTTTTGAACGAGTATGCAGTTTATATTGTAAATGGAGATTAGGGTTTATGTTTCACTCTTACAACTCGAATTATAATTTTAACCGCTATACTATTTAAAGAGTAATAATGATTAATGGATGGTACTCATCTAAGTATATCATTAATCAGCACTGAAGTATCATTTATCAACTATGGGTGGGTTCATCAAAGTGGGTGACATTATAATGATTCATGAAAATGCGATATATACTATAGAGTGGGGTGGATGGGGTGTGTGGGGGGTATCAGGGGCGGATCTAGCTTTTTGATAAGGGGGGGGGGGGGGGGTTGACCCAATGACGATGCGGATACTGTGTGGGTCTGGACACATGATGGCGTTTTTCTATGCACATCACATTTTCACTTGGCAGCCCAATGGGGGGGGGGGGGGGGGGGGGGAGGGGGGGGGTTAAACACCCTAACCCCCCCCCCCCCCCCCCGTAGATCCGCCACTGGGTTTATGCAGCCGCATCTAGACTTTGATACGGATGTGTTTCGAATTAGAGTTAGAGGTATTTTAAGCTCAATTCCAAATGGCTCTTTATAACGTTCGAAAAACGCGTATGTATTTTCTCCAAAGCGGAGGCAGGATATAGAAGGTGTGGGTAGTAAAATACCATATACAGTACTAAGCGAAGGTAAATCCGGTGGCATAGGGGTGGGGGGGGGGGGGGGGCACGGAGGCCCTCGATTATTTGACAAAACAATCAAGAACATAAGAGGAAAATCTATGACAAAACTAAGAAATTAATAAGGGGTGTCCCCCGATAAACCGCATGCCCCCCCCCCCCACCCAACCAGTCCGATACCGCTACGCCACTGGGTAAATCACAAACCATACAATTACCAACATGTATAGCAATATCACCACAATAATACATTTCATAACAACATTTGCCGAAATATTAAAAAACAAACTATAGATACGATAATTCACGTTATTTGCATCTGCTAAATTTCACAATAATACATTTATTTTATAATAATAATGTATCATCCTTATCATCACAATATTTTGTATGCCAAACAGAACAACATATTGATCATACTTATAATAAATCAGATAATTATTGTTTACCATTGTTTACCATAAATTCATTATCATTATTATAATGCAAACAACAACAAACAAACAGACAAGCACACAGTGAACCAAACAAACCGAGACATAATCAAACAAACAAAACAAGACAATCGGTATAGCTTACCTACGTACCTTGTTTATGTATTCCGGATAATAACCGCGCCCTGCTTCTCTCTGCCTTGCTAGCTCAATAACAGTGAGCTTTCTTGCTTTATTTCGCCGATCTCACTGGGTGAACGAGATGCGATACGATATATTGATGCGGGCGGGCACGTATGGAGGCGTGACACACGGTCACGGCTTGGATTTATATATACCAACATTCTTCGCATAACTCGATCGCCTCCTCGCTCTGCACAGCCTTCGTTCCAGGATTTGCCTTAAATTTGACAAGATATGAAGAGCTTAAAAGGCGCTAAATCCACTTTCCTTAAAAATTCAGCTAACGATATCAGTACATCAATAAGCCACGTAGCTATCTGAAATCCAAATTTTTTGACAAATAACACAGTCAAAATCAAAATATGGAACGTTCCATTCTCATACTCTCATAGGCATGTGCACATAGTTGGGCAAAGAAACCCGTTTTCTCGAAAGTTGAAACAGTGGATTTAGCGCCTTTTCGAATTAAGCTCTTCATATCCATGCCTCGTGATTGAATTGTCAGAAACGAATGTTGAAAGAATAGTGGCCCATATACACGTACTCTCATTGAGCGGCTGCAGATTGAAAATTCTTGTTCATTTTGTTAAATGTGCGTATGCTAATTAAACTCATAGTCAGGTGACTTTGTATATATATTGTTTAGCATGTTTAATTGTTAGTGAAACACAACATACATAAAATGTAACAATGCAGTTTTCGAATTTGCGTTTTCAGTTTCGAAGTATAAAAGTTATCAAAGCGCGTTAAGTAGAAAGTCCAAGACCGCCATCAACGTTCTACTAAGCACATTAATCAGCGTCGCCACCGTGGACGGACGTAAGCCGAACGATTCTGAGTTCGTTGGCCAGAAAATATTTGTTCCTGTCTCCAACAAAAAAGATGAATTTGACAGCAACTATATATTTAGTAACAATAAGGTTAATTTAGCTATGCATGGCTGAGTTACATTAACATAGAATAACATTAAAAATACGATTAGTGTTTATTCAAATATCAAGTGATTTTCTCTTACCATGCTTACACTGTGTTTTCCCCCCTCGAACTCTCGGGGCTGGGGGGGGGGGGGGGGGGTGGGGGGTGGGGGGTGGAAATAGTGACGTAGCTATAAATGGGATGTGGAAGCACGGGGGCATATGCCCCCAGACACAATGTGACCTATGACACACCAAATTACAAATCTAAAGTCTTGGAGTAAATACTAATAATAACAACGAAATACGTAGTGATAGTGGGCCCAAATAGTGTATCCCCACATCAAGCCCATGCACACTACATGATAGTTACTTCCTGCCGGTAAAGGGAAAGAAATGCAATTCAAATATCAGACCGAAATTACCTGTACAGCATTTGTTCGTTATATTTCGCTTAGTAGCATGTACACAAAGACATGATAACAACAATGGCGAAGTGTGATCGCAATGAGGTTGTCCTTCTTTAAAATAGTGTTTGGGGGCACGTTCCCCACCCCCCCCCCTCCCCCCCCCCCACCACCACCTGGCCCTTAGCTACGCCACATATCACACGTCCACAAAAACTCGCACAGACACAGACAATCCCACTTAGTAAGAATTAATTACTTGCAAAATGTCGTTGAATCATCTATTAGTAATCAATTGGTGAAATTGTGGTTACCAAGGTAAATCGATCTAATTAAGTACATGTGATTTGAGTTTCTTTGAAACAATGAATAATCTCTCAAAAGTTAATAAAGTCTTTGATAAGAAAATAACTTCCTAAGTCGTTTGTCTAACGTGTATTTGGTATATCACCACACACGTGAGTCATCTCCAAACAGCGAGGAAAGCCAGCGCATGGCCTATAAATGGGCAAAGGGGGGCTTGGAGGCTGAAGCCCCAAAATAAATTCAAATTTAGCTTTTATGAAGTAACAAACAAGTTTTCATTCGCCATGGCATTGTGTTTGACCCTCTACACAAAGTTAAGGCTCGGTCGCTTTATTTCGATGCCCCCCTTTCCCCTGCACGCATATTTCTTGCCCATCACGTTGTCTGATAATTGCCAGACGATAATTCTGTCTGCCTCTTCGAAGCGGTTTAGTTTTTGGCTAAAATTTCACTTTTGCACTAATTTTTTTTTAAATGGAAACAAGTAAATTTGTCAACTCCAGAATTATAAAAAATACGTCGATTAAGGCTTGTTTTCAAAAATGTGTATGAAATTTTCACAAAATTACAACGGACTATAATTATGATCTCCGAAGCCCAGCCCCCCCCCCCCCCCATTCCCCTCAACCACCGGTACGCCATCGGGGGCCCAACCACAGAAGACAGACAGGTAGAGCCTGGCGATCCGCTCACCGACTCGCTCACAATAACAGTCACCTTGACCTCAAAATTGGAAGTTTGACTAAAATTAGCTTCCTCAAAGTCGATCAAAGGCTTCCGAATTATAAAACAAGAGCGAGAAAATCTTTTCTTTACCGGATATAACGCTGATGAGTCATCGATGAACCTAAGGTGAAAAACACGATCGATCAAACGACAAAGGAGCTAGAGGAAGTACTAATAATGTTTTGTGTTGTTACAGAAACATATCCACTCTCAAGAACATTTAAACATTAGACTTAGTTCTTAATGTTTGCTTTAATGCGCGGACGTACACAAGCTAAATCCCATATCAACATTGGGACATAGCCAAGGGTAAGAGGCCAAGCGGTGCAATCCACTAGGCTCCTTTTTAAAATAAAATAAATGTATGAAATATTGTTCTGTTCTAAAGATAATAAAGAGCACTGTCGAGCTTTTTTACAAGGTTTCAAAAACATGTGGTGTATACATGTATAGTCTTCATGAATAATATGCATGTATTTCAAAAATATAATTTGTTGAAATACCGACAGAGTTACTGGTATATTATATATTTGCAGGATTCAACCTGGAGTGAATAATTGTCATAATCGTAAATAAAAATCGATCGTTCAATCCACTATACCTTTATTTGAATTTATATCATGGGTACCCACGAAAGGCGCCAATCATTACGAGAGGTCCACTAGTGGATTTTAGTGGATCTCTACATTTCCAAATAATGTTATTTACTGTATGAGTCTAGTTTCCATTGTACTTTATGCACTAATTACAGCTAGTTTAATTGTACACATGTAACTCTATTTGTTTGGTACAATGTTAGGTATTTGAATTGTTGTTGGAAATGAAAATGAACCGAACTGAACTGAACTGAACTGAACTGAACTGAACTGAACTAAACTATATATTAGATTTCACAAGTATGTGACACTTTGACTAGGGATACCTAGTTCGCGTATTATTCAGGTAGTGTAGGGGATGATTATATTCAATCACCTCCTGAACAATAACAAGATGTATTATTTAAAGATCTACGTAATTGGTATGCGGGCATTTAAAGGGGAATCGTTCTTATGCATTATTCAGATTATTATATATAGACATAATTTATAATATACAAAGCAGAAATAATCAGAACTCTTTGTTTACCTTTAAACACGGGCTGCCCCCATCCTCACACCCCAATATCCCCTCAGCGCGCCCCCGTCCGTGCTGATCAGTGACCCTGACTACGTAACTCTGTGTGATTAAAGTTATTGAATTAGAGATGAAATTAACTACTTATTCAATCCATTCACTACAAGAAGAACCTGCATTATGCATCATGTTTTGACTCTATGGGTTATGTAATAGCTCGTAGGCAAGGGGTTAATAACATAACAGACATGATATTAATGTAGTATATCACCTCACTATAAAGTTGCGTGACATCACTAAGCGGTAAAGGCTATGGATTGACTAAAACAGTTTTGTATAACAGAAATATAATTTTGGCACATAAGGCGGCGCCTATCTCCGATTCAGTAGCCCTATAGGCCACACGTCTACTAAATGTAGCGAAAGCTACTGAAGGGGGGCCAGTCCTCTGGTAACTCGTGTGATTAACTTCTCCATTCTATAACTGCCGATCGCCTGGCTAGAATGCAGAAGGTACCGATTTTAAAAGTCTTTGGTATGACTGATTCACTCGGTCTGGGTTCGAACCCGGGACCTCCCGTGCATGAATCGGAGACTCTGCTAACCGCTAATTAAGCCACCATGCCCGGTTAATTGAGATATAACCAACTCTCAACGATCATAACATATTATTTAATGTATAGTGGAGTAACTATACAAATATAAATACAAAACAAAGGGGTAAACAATGAAGACAATTATATTACAATGTGCACCCCACTGTGGAGTGGCGTGACCCCAATAAGCGGTAAAGGTTAAGAATAAGTTCATTTCTGTTTTCTCACAGTTGTAGGTTTCGTTTTGCAACTATATTAACCTGTTCCCTACTATATGTTGGCCATCCCCGTAGAGTTAATACAGGGCCCATCAGGTTCCAGTAATAGGCGATGGACTAAACGTCGCAACATAATCCCCATACATGACGTGCATGATAAGCTGTGACAGATAACAGACGTGCTGGACCTGATGTAATGATGTAAATCTATACAACTGAAAGGACATTCTATCCCCACCTTAAATACAGGCCCCACCAGGTTCCAGTATGCAATGGGTTAAACTAAGTTTAAACATGATTCCCATCGTCGTGCATCATACATCAATGCATATGTAAGCTGTGAAAGATATTTGACGTGCTGGTCGTGATGCAAAATCTATAGAACTGAAATAACTTTCACTACCCCACCTTTCAAATTCGGCCTCAATTATGACTCGTGTTCATAATCACTTTTCTTTCCCAGAACAAGGTCGTAGGGGCACTGTCATTTTGCGGGGGTCGGGGTCCAAATGATTGTCATCCTCCTATCTGATTTTCTCTGACAAGCACATAACCCCTCTAAAAAAAAAAAAAAAAAAAAAAAAAACACGAAGAAACAATAACAACACCAACACCAACAACAGCATCTAGAACAGCAACAACAACAACAACAACAAACAAACAAACAAAACACAAAACATAAACAAACATGGTTTAAATTACTATAACTAGTTGTCTGAAAATGAAATTCGTTTGAGATGCCTTAGTACTGGGTGTTACCGTTTTAAAACTCTCGGGAGGGGGTGGGGGGGAGTATCGTAGCCCCCTGAGTTTACAGATAACGTTGCCGTTTGTTGCCATTTTGCCTTACATATTGAAGCTGTTTTCAAACTCTCGAAGACGGGTACGGTCACTGCATAGCGTAAATCTGCGAAAATGTTATTCTGTTCAGGGGCATGAATGAAAAGATCCCCTGTACGAGCGTGTTGTGACTGGGGGGGGGGGGGGGGAGGGGGGGGGAGGGGGGGGGGCACGCGATTGATTGGGGTTACAGTACACCTTAAATCATAATAGTATGTACTTCTTTAGTTTTACACATATTTTCCCCATATGTTTCTCATTGTTTTGTGAAATGATTGTGTGTGTGTGGGGGGGGGGGGGGGCTTTCCCCCAGTACCCCCCGTAGCTACGACAGTGAACGAGGGGTGCACCCCCCCCCCCCCTGGTATGCCCTTGACACTAGCCTGTGTCGTCATTTTACGAGGCCACCAAATGTAAAAGTTAGGACCGAAATAGTCGGATGGAATCTGTTCTATCACTCAAATATATCATTGGGTTGTCATGACACTTCTGATCAATATTACAGCAAGGTAAAGGGGCTTTGTAGAGGGAGGTTAGTTTCTGATTTGTCAGTACCTGACATTTTTTTATTTATTATTTTGAAGGAATAATTGTTTCAAACTATAATTTTCTATCCGAACTTTTAAGAATAAGATGGGTATAGTTTTAGATTATAAACATTTGGTTTGGGATTCAAGAAACGTCAAGTTAGATTTTAATTTAATACACATTTAATGTGATCAGATTAAAAAATATTTATATATGATTTCTTGAAGATCTTTTAATATTTCGTTTTGGATCATACAAAATATGTTACCAGAATTTTTACAACCACCTTAATTTCAACAATTCAAACAAAATTAAAGTTGGTTTTTAAGTTAACGAAAGTTCTCGGTTTTGAAGATGGTTTTGAATTATTAAACATTTTTAATCAGAGAATTTCAAAAATAAAAGTTATACTTGTTAAAAATAAAGAAGAAGCGAAACGTTATCAATTTATACTAAAAATGTTTATTTCAAGCCATTCTCTGGTACAAGGAAACGAGCAATACTTTCGCTGTATAACTCATGTATAACACATACACATAAACCCACACAAGCACACAATAACACCCGCATACACATGCTCACAAAACACAAACATTGTTTTACGAACGCACGCACTCAATTTGTCATACCCACATACACACTTACAAAATCCCACATGTACACACTCTTACTCACATACAAGCACACCTACCCACTAACACACAAACAAAATAAACATACACACACATTTACACTTACACACAAACATAGTACACATACACACAAGCACCTACATACATACAGCGAACACATAAATACACACGCGCACGCACGCAAGCAAACACACAAACACACACACACGCACGCCTACGCACACACACACACACACACACACACACACACACACACACACACACGCACACACACACACACACACACACACACACACAAACACATAGGTTACACACGCATACATGCATACAAACACACATTGACAAATTAAGGCGTGTTGGTGAACTCACCGCGGTGGGAAATGAGTTCATATACCAGTTTCTGTTTGACTACATTATGTTGCATTAAATCTGGTGCGGGATTACACCGTTAATGCTCCTAATACCCAAGTGACGTCATCATCATCATCATCATATGACAACCAATAAATATCGAGCGACGCTGCCCTAGAACTTCACTCCGTACTGTGGATTCTTTTGTCACCGCGTTCGAGTCTTCATAATTATTTTAAAGTTGATTTCTTGTGTACAACTTATTATCTTTCTGATTCAATTAAACTATCTTTGCACTACTTTTTCTTCGGTTTGATATTTCTATGATATAACTTCAGCCATGAATCCACAATGGTTAATAGTTTTATTAAGTTTTCTGATTGCCAGTGCGAGTTCCAGCATCACAGGCACAGCGGTGGTAAGTTTTATTTGTTCGCTTTCCAATTAAGAATGACCCGACACACTTTTAATCGCCCGATTCAGTTTTTTTATTTTTATTATTTATAATTATTGTTTGTTACTGATCGGTAAGGCGTGATATAATTGTTTAAATGTATCTAGCTTTGTTGACAAGTGCAAAAAGAGAAGAATGGTTGATTAAAATGTGTATTGTTGTGATCTGATACGTCCAGTCATGTGTGAAAATATCACGTTAAATAGATGTTATAATTATGGCCGAGTAATGAGCGAAAATGTATAAAGTGATATTCGCTAACTCATTGCACTGACTTTGTAGACAATTATAACTTTCCAGTGGATATTTACAAATCTATACACTTCAATCGTAAATATCTTTTTAACTAAAGGGAAATTCGAGAAAAACAAAACTGTTCCATGCTTCTATGCAATACGTTTACAACAAGGTATAGAAAGAATCACTAAAGTTCTAACTAAGTTTTGTGGATTTGGGCAATGTTAATATATCCCTTTAACATTATAAGCATGATGTTATGTGTGATAAGCTGCTACAGGCTGACAGTACACTCCGTTTTCATACTATACATGTGGACGATGCAATAATTATATTTGACTTCAAATAAGTTTTTTTTCCCCAAAATAAAATATTTCAAACAGAGGGGAACTGACCAGAAATAACTATATAATATAAATTAAAAAAAGGACAAAGACAATGGGGTTTACCCGGGATAAAATAACATGCATACAGGTTTTGACAGTATAAAATAGAGCCGCCAATTCATACTACAAAATCGATTACTATTATTATGTAAAACGAGAGATATTTGTGAAGTTATGATAAATAATATCCCATAATCATTAACAAGTATATATGCACTTCAGCAGATTGAATCGCAGATATCTGAAACAAAGGAGATATTCCGTTTTGCAACGATTTGTATAAGATGATAATCGTAGATGGAGAAAGAGAAGGTCGCTAAGTCACTTTCTGTACTAGAAATCAATATAGGCTCTCTTTTATTGTTGAAAAATTGTCCCAAATTTACACAATTTGAATCACCTTTTTATTTTCAGGACTACCTAACCAGGTTCAACTATTTCGGTCCGACTGACCTATCCAGCGGTCAGCTGAGGACCCAATCCTCCCTCGAAGATGCGATCCGGAGATTCCAGAAGATGAATGGACTCGAAGAGACAGGTTGGTTGGTGAATCATTTTATTTTTTACTTTTATATCAACATATTAGTTTCATCACATAATTATTGTACATGTATATAAAAGCTTACCCGGTATTTGACTGATATAGCAACAACTAATGTATAGTCAATACTATACGAAATCAAAAGTTTTAATTAGATAAGGAATATATTTCTTTATTAGCTCTTAAAAATAGCTTTCCTCCATGTTTTGAGGTAAAGACCATGCATACATTTATATCATGTCATTGGACATGTTTATTATAATTGTTATTAACGTATGGCACCGCCCTTTAACATCCCTATCCGAGAGACGCAGCCTGAGCGCCCCGTGCACGTGTCAAGCAGAGCACTGATGAATATATTATTTTTGTTCGAATCTATATAATTACAAAACTCTAACTTACATTTTATGAAACAGTCAAAAGGTAAATCAATAGAATGACTAATATACAACTGGGGAATACTAAATTTAGATTACATTTAGCAATTGCCATACCAAATTAAATGAAGCATGAATATGTCATATTCTATTAATTGTTTCCGCCACTTTTAACAAAACTAAAAAAGCAGAACCCTCTTCCGTTTTGCTAAAAATAATTCATTACGTTGTTATCATAATTTGCGCCTTTAGATAAACCTGTTTAGCACATAATCAACGTTTTAATTTGCGTTTAAGTGAAATCATTTCACGTAATAACCAATAGACTGGAACACATTCTAAAACGCTGGTATTGGGCTAAGTAAAGTTGAATTAAACGCATCATTTAATTCCGGAAAAGCAGCAACAATACACTCCGACACGGCTCAAAATTGTTAGTTGAATTACTCCGTCAATATAAATATATCTAAAATATTTGTTTATATAAGTGGTTATTGTTTGTTTATCACATGTTTTATTTTGCTTGTTCCAATAAGCGATGGATCTTTCACTTTAAACAATTTTCACTTGATATACATCGCAGGCTAGTAAGCATTCCAGAACGCTGGTATTGGAAAAGATACAGTTATTTAAATTCCCCTTTTTGACACCGGAATAACAGAAACAATACACCCCGATACGGTTCACAAATTGTTAGTTGAATTACTCCGTCAATACAAATATGTATTACTTGTACATATTTGATATAAGTGGTTATTGTTTGTTTATAACATATTTTATTTTACTTGTTCCTATATAATCAAAGATATTTCCCTTACAACACTTTTCACTTCATAAACATAAGGCTAGCAAACATTCTAAAATAAAACGCTGGTAATGGGGAAAATAAATGTATTTATAAATGCCCATTTTGACACCGGAAATATAACAACAAAAGATTCCGACGCGGCTCAGAAAGTATTAAGTAAATCATTCTTTCAAAAGAAATATAAATACTAATTTGTTGATATGAGTGGTTAATTTGTTTACTTACAAATGTGTATGGTCATGCGTCATGAACTCGCCTCCAAATAGGGTGGCGCCGTTACATTTTGGGTTTTTTTTACTACCATTTTATTTATTATTTTCAAAAACAGAAAACCTTTTCTAACAAATTTGGTATCATTTTAAAGAGCTATAAGAGTGCTACCTTTCTGCAAAGTTTTAAATGTATACCTCCTTCCAAAGTGGAGGTACAGCTATTTGAATGTTGGAGCCAGAGGGTGGCGCAGGAAGCGGCGCCCGTGTACAAAGTCTATGGGAAAATGCCTCTCGAAGTGCAATTTTTCTTAAAACGTTAATAACTTTGTCAAAACTAGATGTATAGTTACAATGTAGGTATCAAATGAAAGCTTAAACATTGAACTATAATGTTTGATCATTGAAAAGTGTATCTGCTTGTTTGTTTTTAAAATAAATCAACACAAACACAGAACATTGGGGGTTACCTGTACAAACTCTATGGGGGGCTGGGGGCACAATCTGGACTGAAACGTTTCGTGCATTATTTTTTTAAACGTTAATTTCTTCACTAAGACTTGGTGTAAAACTACTAATTTGGTATCATATTAAAGCTTACTTATCAAACTTTATCATTTCTCAATACAATTAGGCCTGCCCTCTATATTATAATCCTTTAGTGACTCTTACATAGTGAAATTATTGATTATTTTTTTGCATTTTTTTCATAAAGTATGAGTGAAAATATCTCACACAAAATAATCATGAACTCCATACAATATTATATTGCTGTAAAGGTCGAAGTGTGCTCTGCATGAAAACATTATCATTAGTTGTCTAGAGCTACCTCAGGAAAAATTATCATGGAAAATATTGACCTCTGTAACTGGAAACAAAATTTCACATTTTGATTTTATAACAAAATAAGTATACACCTAGTGTTATTTCTGAGTGCATATTTGGATTCCTTGTGAAATTTCCTTTCAGAAAATTTATACTTTTGATAGGATAGGGGGAGTTCTTCAGAAAATATTTGCTCTCAACTGAAACATTGTCCCGCAGAAGCCCAAATCGGCATGTAACGCAAAAGGAGGCGACCTCATGACACATGACCGTATATGTTGTGCCTGTTCCCATAATCAGAGTGTTTCCTTATAACCTACGAACTACTACATTACATTGATACGTTTTTAGTTATCACTTGTTTACCTACTGCTCATGCATGATAGTAGATACTGGCGTATCCGGGAATTTTTCCAGTGGGATAGGGGGCCCACAAAGGGGGGGGGGGGGGGGGCTTGCAATGTTTGTAAGGGGGCACAAGAATAGTGTGCAGATCGTGACCAAGACCACTGATTTACTTGTGGAAGCGAGTGGGGGAGAGTGTGACCATGGCCAAGCACAGCGGAAGGGGGGGGGGGGGGGGGGGCCAAGACCACTGGTATAGAGGGGAAAGTGGCAGGTAAGAATAACTAGCCATAATAATACGTGTTTAATGTTAACAAATCATCATCGTCATCATCATCATCATTTTAGTCGATTGTGGACAAAGGCGACAAAGGCAACAGATCATCATCATCATCATCATCACCATCATCACCATCATCGCCACCCTCATCATAATAATAATCATCATCACCGTCGTCATAACCACCACCACCACCACCACCGCAAACAACATCACCATCTTCACCCTCCCAATATAAATAATCATCATCATTTTCGTCATTACCGTCATCTTCACCATATTCAGCCTCCTTATATAAATAATCATCATCATCATCCTCATTCTCATGACCCTCATCATCCTTCTTATCCTCACCATCATCACCATCACCATTATAGTCATCATGAACGTCGTCATCATCATCATAATTATCATCGTCATCATCATCATCATCGTCATCATCGTCATCATCATAGTCTTCATCGTCATCATGATTATCATCACCATCATCATAATCATCATCATCAATTACAATTATAAATTCACTGTGTTTGAATTGTCGGCATTTGTAATTGGGTGTGTATTTGTGATTTTTCTGTTTCATCAAAGGGATAATGACGTCGGAGGTGGAGCGCCTGATGGCGATGCCGAGGTGCGGGTTGCCCGATTACACGGGCACCCAGGCCATCGACCGGACCCGCCGCTACGCACTGGCCGACATCAAGTGGCACAAGAACGAGATCACGTGGCGGTTGGAGAACGACACGCCGGACCTCGCCCGGAGCAAAGTCAGAGAGATCATGGCAAAGGCGCTCAAGGTGGGTAAAAATCTCAGACACAAAAAAGAAGAAAATGATTCAATACGTTCCTCAGTTATCAGTTTTTAAACACATAATACCTAAACCTTATACCCTAATCCTAACTGTCATTAAAAAAAAAAATTGGTACATTGCCAGGGGTGGGGTGTGGAAGGGGGGGGGGGGGGGCAAGAGGAGCACGTGCCCTCCCCCTAATACTAGAAACATATTCCTTGAAACCAAATAAAGAAATATATAAAGTTTGTCCGAAATTAAATTATTACAACTAAGCAAAATACATTGTATCATGTGAATCATAATTGCATTGGTCTTACTCAAGGCCTCTCGAATGACCTTTCGTGGAGATTCGGACTTTGGGGACCGCCAAGGCGCTGACATCATGATGCACGACGATGTTATTATAATGATGTAAACGAGGTTTAGTGAAAATTATGACGCGTTATCATGTTAATGATACTTACATGAAACATGTTTAATCTAAGCAAAATGATAATCATTTGTCTTTGTACAATGTATAGCACGACTGGCGTTCCGCGAAATCGGTTCGGGGACCGCCGTCATCATGATTTAGTTCGCTCGCGCATGATGCACGACGACGACGTGATTATAATGTTACAAACAAGGTTTATATTACCATATCTGTCTTTATTAATACAATTAAACCAAATTCATTGTTTAATTTTGTCTGTCGATTTGCCTTTGTGGTATTTATGCAGCACTGGGCGGACGCATCTCGACTGTCCTTTCGCGAGATCAGTTCGGGGAACGCCGACATCATGATCAAGTTTGCTCGCATGATGCACAACGACGGTAACCCGTTCGACGGGCAGGGGAGCATCCTCGCCCACGCCTACTTCCCGACCTCGGATCGGGGGTTCTCCATCGCGGGCGACGCCCACTTCGACGACGACGAGGACTTTACGGATGGAACATCTCGAGGTATACGGCCTTTTACATCAATGAACCCTGCGTATGCTAAAATCAGTATTAAAAGCACAGTACTTCAATTTGCTTTATATTATTTTCGATATTATTAATCTATTTCGATTACCGACGTAAAGGGTTGGCCTACTCGCGACTAATGAGTAATCAAAAAGTATCATTATTACACTATGCATTGATTTGGCTATTAAGCTTGTCTTGTTTAACACAAATACTTCGGCGTTTACCTTCCCTTACGGTACCCTTTTCATTGCCAGGAACCGAAATGTAAGAATTCAAGAAATATAAATTGCATCGATAACTTGTGTGTATATCGTATCTTTACCCTTTTGCATATGTAGGTCAAAGGAAGTTTTTTGGTGTCACCCCAGGGATCAGGTATATACACTGTTCCTGAGCGCTGTGGGAATTCAGACCAAAACTAAGTGTTTCCATGGTGTTTCATTTATTCCCAGCTGCTAAATGTGGCTCACTGTCTGACGTAAGAATAAGATCATAACAATTTGAAAATACAGAAAATAATCGTCATATATAGCGATCAGCGGAAGTGTAAGCCAGTTTCGTTTTGATTCACTTTTTGGTTTCTTATTTGCTCACTGTATTTTTTTGTTTGTATCTCCTAGGATCCAACCTGTTTCAAGTAGCGGTGCATGAGCTCGGTCACAGTCTAGGTCTTGGCCACTCAACTTCTCCCCACGCGATCATGGCCCCCATTTATCGCGGTTACCAGCCCGACGCCAAACTGCACAAAGACGACATCGCGGGCATCCAGGCACTCTATGGTAGGCCCATGCGCGTCAATAAAGGGAACCACCGCCCCAAAATGATATTCTTATAAATGAAATGTAATAGTTTCAGTATTCCATTCCACCAAATAGTTCAGAAACACAGGTTTTCACCTCTGGAAACATTCATTACGCTTTAAACAATTATACACATCCAATGGAGAGATGTACATAATCTGAAATTAAAGATATTCATCTTAATAATTAATTTGATGCACATTATACAAAAACCTATCGTGTCAGTCTTAATACTTAATTACTAGGCAATCCATGAAATGCGTTATCATGGCTAAGGTTAAGCTAAATTTGAAGACAATCCTCTTAGATAATGAATTATTCATTGCAAGTTGTTTTCCATAAAATCCTGACTTGTATTCAAGACTTGAACTATTCCCCCACTTTTTAACATACAGGAGCGGACTCTGGAATGCCCGAGGTTACGGGGACGGAGGGGCCCACGTCAGGCGGACGTTGCGGCATCGCTAACTTCGTAGCGGCAGCTCAAACTCGCAACCAAGGATCATACCTATTCAATGGTTCGTATTCATCAGTTAAAGGCATATATGCGTGGGTTATTAGACGCGTGGATCCATCTTGCGCACTTTTACGCACGGTACGTAATCCCCATTGGCTCAGTTATAAGTAGCGATCGCAAACTGTCCCACTTCCGAATACCCGAGTCCAAAATGCATCAAAAATAGTCGCGTTCGGAATGTTTGTACTAGTCGAATGGAGATCCATCAGAGATGTTTACGAGCGAAAATATCACGTAACACGCTTAACCGCAACCGACTTCAAAGTGCCGCCGTTTGATGCCTAGGTGATAGCGTGAGAAATTTGTTTGCTGCATGCAATTTCCTAAGAAGGCCTTTGTTCAGATATTTCGAAGCACCTCTCTTCGATCGATCCAACACTTATCGTGAGTTTACCTCGAGAGATTACGGTGGAGTCGAGTTGGAATTTGCTGACTACCCTTTATAACCCACGCATATATGCCTTTAATCATCACTATTTTGTTGGTCACTGAGCATGCATATGTTTCGAGGCCCCGAGTTCGAAACCCCATGATGTCCCAAAATGTATGTCTTTCAGCAACACACTGCAGCTATCTTACAAGGGGTTAAAATGGATGCGCATACTAATTTTTTTTTCGTAATTATAAAGCGTAATAATAACCTGCAAATGTGCCCGAATACATGTATATAGTACATGTATCGCGGTCAGTATGTTCCTCAGGGAGTTGAGAAGGTGTGTAATATTATTGTGCAGGTTTGAACTGTTCCCAAATGACCGAGGTGATGCCTTTGTAATTTAAGAGAAGATGATAAATCTTCCTCCTCCTCCCCCTCCTCCTCCTCCTCCTCCTCCTCCTCGTTTTCTTCTTCGTCCGCCCCGTCCTCTTCTTCATTTTACCATCCTTCTTATTATGATTATTATTATCCTTTTTGTTGTTCATCTTGAATAGATACTCACGCGTTTGAGATGGATTTAAATGGGCTGGTCGGCAACCCTCGCCCCATCAGCGCCGTCTTCCCGGGCATCCCGTCTGCCATCGATGCGGCTTTCTACTATGCTCCTTCGGGCAAAACATATTTCTTCAAGGTAACCATTAATGCTTCGATAATGATAATGTCTTGAAAATACAATGCGTTTTTTATTGCCAAATCACCTTTAAATGTATGGGCATAATAACAATGTATGTGAATTGTATCCTATTTTATGGAATCTCTTAAAAACCATTTGTTTGTGTTTTAACACCACTCAAGGTTTAGGAAAAGGTAGCGAGACCAGGATAAACAAAAACACGGGTGGTGGACGTTCGATGCCTTGTGTTTGTTTGTTTTTGGTTGTTCGGGGAGGGGAGGGGGGGGGGTGCTAATCGTCACCCATATCCCGCTGACAACAAACTTGTTAACTAGAGAGAAGCTTGGGATCGGAGGGGGCAAAACTTTCGACTGGGGAGAGAGGGGCAAAAACCTCTCTGACCCCTGGCGTCGATGTCACAAATATGTTCTTTTAATCTCATTTGACCATTTGACTATATACTTTTCACTTTTTAGGGCGCATATTACTGGCGTACCTCCGACTTTTACGTAGACACCGGCTACCCGAGACGCATCCACGCGGGCTTCGGTGCTTTGCCGAACGACCTGGACGCAGCCTTCGTATGGAGTGGAAACGGAATGACCTACTTTGTAAAAGGTGCTATATTCTTGAATTTAATTACTTACCTTTATAGGTCCAAATTAGTTTGTTTTTCGAAGCGCCCTCTACAGAACAACACACATTTCCCTACAGTCCCTTGATTATGTTAAAGGTAACTTCGTGACATTTTACTTCCATCGTCATGATTGTGATTGATACTAGGGTCTGTCACTAGTTATTGTGAATATTATCGACTTTTACGCCAAAATATATGGAACGTTTCAGAATATTTCAAGAAATAAACAACTCAGGAGTTGGATCGTAATCTAAATTATACAAACGGAGGCTTTCCCCCGTGGATGAATAAAAAAGTTTGTAATTATTTTGTTGATTTGTATAATTGCATGCAGTGCCTTTAGAGGCACGCACCCTCTTGTTGCAGGAAGCATGACATGGTGTCGTCGGACCAATTTTGGGCACAGCCTATATGTATTTCTTTATTTTATAAAAATATTTTCTCCCTGATGTTTTATATATTGTTTTGTGGCAAATTATTGGGGGGACGTGCCGCCCCCCCCCCCCCCCCCCCCCCCGTCCCCGACACTACTTGATTCCGAAAAGACACTGTAATAAAAAGACGTTTGTATTATTGTTTATTTTTTTACTCGTATTTACAGGCAATAAGTACTGGCGCTTCAACTTCAGGACGGCGACGCTGGACCGCGGCTACCCGAAGTCGCTTACCGTGTGGAACGGCATCGGCACCAAGGTCGACGCCGCCTTCCAGTTCGAGAACAAAGCCACGTATTTCTTCACCGGCGGCGAATACCGGCGCTTCGACGATAACCGCTTCACCGTCGCCGAGACCTACCCCCGCAGTGCAACCATGTGGCTCAGGTGCGATGCTGCGCTGGTGGCGGCGTCTAACAACGGTACCAACACGACCGTCGCTACCAACACGACAACGACGGCGGCATCAATGATGACGGTCGACACGGGTGGGTCAGGATGTAGCGTGATCAGCTCGCTGGTCGTCATTCTTGCTAGTGTCGGGATGGTCTTCAGCTGTATGTAGACATAACCATGACTCGAACTATTTGAGAGCAGCTTTTAATTAAGGAGACCAACTGAGAAATCATGAGGACTATTATGTCGATTATCTTTGAATGATTTCGTTATAATCTCCTTTGTGTGTTGATTATTCACCCCATGTTACTTAGCTGGGCACAGTAGGATCAGTATGATTCAACTTTGTGAAGTACTAAGCTAACCGAAATGGTTTTGTTTAAAGAGTTAGCCTCCTTTACATATTTATAAAGCTGCCTATGAGAATGGTATGATTTGATGAGTGAAGTCTAACCAATATCATCAACTGACAAACTGTTTACCAACTTATAATAAATCAAAATCTAAACACTGTAGGGAAATGGAACACAATGAAATCGGCCCTCTCTTAAGATATTCTTATTTATAAAACACTTTAATTAACAAATAGTGTATTAAAAATGTTCTGTGGTCTAGTATATTAATTTTGACGTCATAAAGTGGTACAAAAATATAGAATACAATACGGCAATAAATGAGGTTTGTTACATAAAAGTCTGCCGGGTTTCATTGACTTTGTACAACCGTCATCATCAATTTCATTTCATGATACTGTAAACGTATACACTTTTAAAATCTTCGCATAATTTGTAATTCTCCAGGGGAGTTGAAAATATGGGCATGTTAATTATGCGGGTTTGAATAATAAAATTAAATGACCTTGGTAATAACATATCATGCCCTTGTAAAGCGAAAAGTGATGATTTTCAATCACGATTGGTGCTTTATATATCTAGAACATTGATATTGTTATAGTTATTAAAAGTATTGTTATTGTTGTTGTTCGTGTTATTATTATTATTACTATCATCATGATTATTATAATCTTTATATATGTAAATATTGGTAATGTTGATCATAGTTATGCCATTGAAGACGGATTGCCTTCTCATTTGTATGGTTTTGTATATTATTTCATTGGCAAAGTTTGTGCATAATGTATCAATTTAATAAAAGTGTAACTATAGCAATATCTGAATATCAATTAGATACTCGTCTTGTTTCTTTCTCAAATATAGTTATTGGTATGATTATTATGATAGACGAATTACCGTTATAATGTGATGATAACCATGGGTAATGTTGTGAAGGAAATAATACAGAAACTTCGGAACAAATTGAAACAAACATAAAATCAGTATTACCATTATACAATCATGGACGGATGCAAACACACATACACACGCTCACACACAACACATGGCATAAACATATTATACCAAGTTTTTACAGACTGACGATTATTTCAAACACATCCAGAAATATGTGTATGTATTATTAATTTTGCGAAATTGCGATACAAAATGCAGTGTTTATTATTTGCTCTTATTTGTTGTTGATAATATATATATACTTCTGGTCAGTTTCCCTATGTTTGAAATAATAGATATTTATGTCATTATAATTGTAGTGTCCATGCATTACACTTGATACACGAACAATAATGAAACTAGATGGATCTTCGACTGCGCGCAGTCGAAAATGATGCCTCCGCCATTACGCAATTTATTTATATCAAGCCCAAATCAACATGTACACAGAATTAATTCTGTCAACTCAATTTTGATGGTACTCTGTCTTTTAGATCTTGATGTATCACAATTATGAGCTATAAGTGACCTTGACCTTTGCCCTCATGACCCCAAAATCTAATGACTACAATTGTTCCCTATTATACATTCAGGTATCAAGTTGGATTGAAATCTGATATTCAGTTCTTGAGATTTCCAATCTTAAGCTATTTTTGCATATATAATGAGCTCTGTGACCTTTGACCTTTGACCTCATGACCCCAAAATCTAATCAGATCATCTGCCCCCCCCCCCCCCCCCCAAGATACATACATGTACCAAGTTTGGTCAGAATCTGTCAATCCCTTCTTGAGATAACGCGATCACGAGCTATTTTTGCATATATAATGAACTCTGTGACCTTTGACCTCATGACCCCAAAATCTAATCAGATCATTGGCCCCCCAAGATACATACATGTACCAAGTTTGGTCAGAATCCATCAATCCGTTCTTGAGATAACGCGATCACGAGCTATTTTTGCATATATAATGAACTCTGTGACCTTTGACCTTTGACCTCATGACCCCAAAATCTAATCAGATCATTGGCCCCCCAAGATACATACATGTACCAAGTTTGGTCAGAATCCATCAATCCGTTCTTGAGATAACGCGATCACGAGCTATTTTTGCATATATAATCGAGCTCTGTGACCTTTGACCTTTGACCTCATGACCCCAAAATCTAATCAGATCATTGGCCCCCCAAGATACATACATGTACCAAGTTTGGTCAGAATCCATCAATCCGTTCTTGAGATAACGCGATCACGAGCTATTTTTGCATATATAATGAGCTCTGTGACCTTTGACCTCATGACCCCAAAATCTAATCAGATCATTGGCCCCCCAAGATACATACATGACCCAAGTTTGGTGAAAATCCGTCAATCGGTTCTTGAGATAACGCGATCACGAGAACGGGACGTACGTACGGACGTACGGACGGACGGACAACCCGAAAACATAATGCCTCCGGCTACTTCGTTGCGGAGGCATAAAAAAGATATATATTGTTAAAAATTGTTCAAGAATTGTAGTGTCCTTTTCACTTGAGCCATGAACAATGTATAATGATTACATGACAGGAGTGAAGCTACGTGGGGGTGGGGGACGGGGGGGGGGGGGGGGACTTGCGGGAATAAATTTTACTTTTAAAATCAGGAAATCATGTCATATTTTAGGTAAATAATATTTTAGGGCACCTTTTTAATTTCATGGCGATGTGAAAATCTGTACCTCTCACCAAAGGTCATCTTGGTACCCATGTGACAGGGATAAGTGTCCAGCCAGGGATAAGTGGCAGTGACGTCATTAGGACAGTTTAAAATCCTAGTTTTTGCCGTTTTCGAGCCTTCATACACACGGAGACACACATACACACTCAAACACAAACATATGTAGACGGAAACACATACATACGTACAATCAAACGAACAGTAATTCACTCATACAACACATTAACTCAAACATGACGTCACAGTGACGCGGATGAAGTCACTCATACGACGCAAACGTTGTTGTGTGTTAATTTGATAAAAATGAACTTGAATAAATAAAAATTGAACTAATGCCACGAAACATTGCTTTTATACACGTGACACACACAAAAAAAAACACACATTTACGGAGTGATTTTAACATATATCCCTACATTAAATTTGCCCTGGACACTTGAACAACTATCCCTGCCACACACCCCCCCCCCCCCCCTACACAAATATCCTAGCTATGCCACTGCTTTATAGTGGAAATAAAGTGCAAGAAAACAAATTGAATTAAATAACACATTTGACTTTTAGTTTACTGTTTTATTTGTCAGAATAAACATAGGGTATGTGTCCACCACATACAATTTAAATATATAAAAACTTATAAACATTTGAAAAGATACTGCATATATTATTATATTGCATGCTAAATACTACTGTTTTGTTACACTGATGTACTTGAAAGGATCCATTAATTGTAATGTTCCATTACTTCATTTACCAAACAAGGATATTAAAACATACTATGTACTCTATGATTAATGTATGTACACATTCAGTTTAGTAATTTCAATGTCTTGAAAAACATACATACAAAGAAATTGTATATATCTTTGAGAGCCAAAAATATGAGCTGCAACGTACAAATTTACCCAAATCTTTTTACTTCCCAGCTTCCATCTATACTTCCTTGAAAGACATCTTAGCTGCTTCTTCTCACAGCTTCATTTTGAAAAAGCGTTCTCCATTCT
Organism: Echinarachnius parma; assembly: GCA_037951105.1. Classification (NCBI taxonomy): domain Eukaryota; kingdom Metazoa; phylum Echinodermata; class Echinoidea; order Clypeasteroida; family Echinarachniidae; genus Echinarachnius; species Echinarachnius parma. The sequence goes on from JBAMJV010005215.1 coordinate 47,583, forward strand.
TCTAAGTTAAATTAAATGACAATTCAGATGAAAACCATGTATTTGTGTGAAGAATAGGTCCTGAAATACCAGGTATATGGCCTAGTCTATACTTTTATATGTGTTATTCTATACCGCGGCTTACCGCCTATATCCAGTATCATAAGCAGCCCCAACGACCTTGTTATACAGTGAAACCTCATTATAACGAGCACCTTGGGTCCTGCATTGAATTTACCTTGTTATATCAGAGATCTTGTTACCCACGCCGATGAAATCGGCAGGGGGTTATGTAAAGGGTTCCGTATGTTTGTTTGTTTGTTTGTTTGTTTGTGTACAAGATAACTAGAGAACGGGTGAACGGATTTGCACCAAATTTTCAGGGAATGTTTGGATAGTGACATGGAAGAATCGATTAGATTTTGGTGATGATTGGTTGACCCCTGCAAATTCTGTGGAACTTTGAAGTTTGAGTATGTATTTAATGCACGTGTGTGCCTAAATAATATCTGCACGTTATAGGCGCGGTACGGTAACCTCGCTGAATCCAATCGAGCTAGCAGCAACTAACAAGTTTAGTCCAGGTGTGCATCGCGATCGCGCGCACGGTACCATATGTTATGGTACGGTACTTTCGATTCCGGGTTAATTAATACGGAACGGAATTGAATTGCAACACGCTGATCTGAACTTTGAAGCGCCAAGAAATTGGTAAGTTTCCGAAAAATACATTTATTTATTTAATAATTATTATTGACCCGACACTAATGTGAAGATGAACAGATGTTCATTTTTACATATTGAATACATCTAGACTGGTTAGAATCAGGAAAATAGGGGAAAATGGATTGATTATACAAAAGTAAAACAGTGTGCAGTCTCATAAGCAAAACAGGGTTGAGGCCGACGAAGGGGTAGAACAGGGCTAATGGGAGGCGTGGGTATGCTGACTTTGTCGGCCTTCTAGTTATAGTTATACAATGGGTGATTTCAAGTATGGTGTTTAGGGCTGGTGTTAGTGTTTATCAAACTGGTGTTTGTGTGTAATAAACACTAACACCGGCCTTAAACACCATACTTGAAATCACCCACTGTATCAGGGATATATAATACATCTAGAACATGGACCTGTGAAATTACCTCGCTATATATCAGGTACCTTGTTTTAACAGAGCTCGTTATAAAGAGGTTCCATTGTAATGGGGTAACCTGGGTAGTATGAAGCGCTAGATATGAAGCGCTAGATATTAAATGTGACCGGCTATAGCAAAACCCTGCACTTGCCGGTAATACATGTTTTGAAGAAATGGGCATTTTAAGTTCACATAATATGTGTAAAAGACGTATGATTGTAAAATTGAAACAATCATATCTTCGTCAAGTATTGATCAATTTGTTATCTAGAACAAAGCATCAAATGAAAGCTTGTGATGAAACCTTTCTAATGGTATACAAATCTATATTTTGATTTTTACTGACAAGTGCAGGGTTTTGCTATAGCCGGTCACAAATGTTATCATTATCATCATCATTAATGTGTCAAAATGTCAATACATGGAAGCAATTTATCCTGTAGTAAGATTCATTGGCTTTCGAAAGCCATACAAACTCATCACATGCAACAAAGATGATACAATTCTGTACAAAGAGATCTGTTAAACAAATTGAAGAAAATAAACTCAACAAATATGTGTATTAAAATGAGCACCCATTACAATGAAAAGAAAATATTGCACATTTACAAAAACCAATTTGATGAGTTCACATTTCAGAAGAGTAAGTCTGTCATTCTGTAGTACTTTCTACTTAGCATTAATTCTAAATCATGCTAAAAAATATTTCAAACACTGTCAAAACGTGATCATCTCACAAAAGGATTAATCTTGAGTATTTTGTTGGCATAGATGCAAACAAAATACTCGCTGATTACTCGGTCAACTTCTCAATGGAACCAGTTACCAAGCAGCTACATTTAAACAAGAAAGTTCTGGAGAAATTAGAATAAAACTTTCAATTATTGTGAGTCTTAAACGATCCAGTGGCGACACTCACACTCTCCAGGGGGTGTTTCACAAATATTCAAAGTTGAACTTTACTCTATTAAAGTTGGACTTAACTATTATGGAAAGCTATTAGTTACTTTGATACTGGTTCGATAAGCACAAAATATATATAACCTATAATGCACCCAAATATTGCTAAGTACTGTTAATAGTTTTGAACTGCTTTAAACATTCATTTTATTTGTACTGGACAGTCTGAATTCTTTCATGAAACAGGAGCGTACGCGAACAATTTTAGTATTCATAAAACAATCACAAATTTTTGTTGTTGATGGTAAATGACATACCTCTATGGGCAATTCCACGGTAACTGACGTTACAATGTAGGATTTTTACAACTTTGTTTTCATTGTAGCTATGTAAATAAAGATACCTGGGGGTTATAATTTGATAAAGGTATATAGTTGATAAGAGTGAAGAAATAAGTATGAATTTTTTCACCAAAACGGCATTTTTTATCGAACAGCGAGCAAAAATGTGTTGGTAACTGACGTTACGCAAAAAAGACATGCAAAATCATGGTCTTGAATCAAAGTGTAATATCTCATGTCCCAGACCTGCTAGAATGATGAGTTTGATGTGACATCATCCCTGGGTACCCAGGAACAGATGTACAAAATATAGAATAATTAGCACCATTTCCCTTTATGCTATGATAACTTTACTGAAGGTATGTCGGTAACTGACGTTACGTAACTGACGTTACGGTTACACTTCCCATAGGCTTAACACATGAAAAATCATGTGTTGGAATCAGTTTGAAATATTTCATGTCCTTAACTTGTTAGAATGATTTTTGGGGTATGGATTATTTCCTTGGTCCATCAAGAACATATATACAAATAAAAGGAGAACTTTGTCCAGTTTTTTTTTATTCTGTGGAAAGTTTATTGTGAGCATGCTGGTAACTGACGTTACGGTAACTGACGTTACAATGCTTTGTCTGTGGGGTTTACATGAAACTGATTTTATCACTGTTTTTACACTGCATCAAGAATGATATCATACTAGTGAAATGTTAAATACTGATATCAACCTAGCAAAAGATCAAACAATGGGAAATCGGGACCTATGGGGCTAATTGACGTTTTACATGTGCTTTACCTATGGGTGGTAACTGACGTTACACATGTAAATTAGGTTTAGGTTGTAGAACAAATTTGTTGATTCCTCATGAATCATACCATACCAGTCGCATGTTTAATATTAAATATATTAACTATTAAGATTCAAAACAGTGATTTATCAATGATTTGGAATGGATATGGGGTGTGGGGATCTAAGGGCCAAGTCCCTTTGCCCTTTCACAGAAATAAAGAGAGGATTTTGCCTTTTTTACACCACTTTATTAAAAAAAAGCAGATAAATTAAGGGCTTTCTATCTTATTTGCCCATACTGGGAGATAAAACTTACAGGGAAACAAAGGGAAATTTAACTTAAAACAAGATTTTTATAATCCATGATTTTGGTAACTGACGTTACATCCCCTACATCACAATGTTTAGTCTTTTGAAAGAACTTTATACTGATTTACATGATAATAACTGGCTTAAACAATTTAGCAAGTGCCTCCTGAAGGTTTATGAATCTTTCAATTATCATTGTTCCCTTGGTAAATCATGTTACATTATGGTAATTGATGTTACATCATGGTAATTGATGTTAAATCATGGTAACTGACGTTACATGGTAACTGACGTTACACACTTTGAAGAGCCAATTTTTACCAATGGTATGTGGGCATCCCAATTTTTGTTGTATTGATAGAAAGAGAGTTGGTCAAAGATTACAAATCTCAAGTAGCATCCCATATATCACCTTCTTTGTGGAATAAATTGAACAAATCCTTGTTTTTGGTAACTGACGTTACATCCATTATGGTAAACTGAGCTAATCAAGATGTTTGTCAAATTCAATAATCAAACCAGCAAATTTTGTTCATGCCATTTGGTAAAGTGTTATTCTGATAACTCTTTTCATGTGAAAGTTTATCAATTGAAGCAATGATTTAGTAGATTTACTGATAGCAAATTGTATGTGAATTTATCTTTCTCATCACCTAAATCTCTACTTTTATACTTTGATGGCCATTTTGAAGAGAAAAAATGGCCGTCTTTGAAAAAAAAATTATGGTTCCTAAAACTTCAACTCATGTATTATTAAAAAATATGAGTTGTTTAAACCAAATATGATTTTTTATTTTTGGCATCCATGTCCCTTATGTCGTGGAATTGCCCCTATGTGAAAAGCACCTTAAATTCGGGCAAACCGTGTCATATTTGGGCAAAACTATGTCATATCAGGCAAATCCATGTCATATTTGGTAAGAATTAAAGTTATATTCGGGGGAACTCATGTTACATTCGGGCAAAATCCTCTCATATTCGAGCAAAATTATGTTCTTTTTGGAGTTTGGACTAAACCATAACAAATATATAATTTTGGTCATCGAAGAGGCAATACCTTTTGTTTTGCTTGTTAGGTGAAAAGGCGGGAGGGATAATTATTTGGGAAAAAGACATGAACCCAAAGCCCCCATAAAAAATAATGTGCCTGTATGCCTGTGATGACATCAGCTGAATAAAACTCAGTAATTATCTCACCAATGTTTAAAAACAAAGATCTATCATCATGTCCTGCATCATACCGGAGGTATTCAGTACAAATCCTATATAAAAATCTATTTCTTTTGTAAATATCAGCCTTTAGAAATATAAATGGCAACTATCAATATAAGTGCACAGTGTATTGGACTGCACTACATTCCTTGAGTCCCATTTTATGACTAAATATAGAATACACAAATGTTTTATTATAGAAAAGAGTAAAATCTAAATTATGAAGGAGTGCCGTGTCATGTTGACACTTCCTCTAGTACCGGGACATCACGATCACCACCGTCTAACCCCCGGACTTGCGCGTCCAGAAATTCAAAGAAGTACTTGCCCACGCAGAGGAAGGCGAGGCTCGCAAAGATGGCGTAGACGCTCCCGATGAGTCGGTCGGCCACGAGGAGTTGCTTGCCGGTCCCGAACAGCAGGATGGAGCCAAAGTTGAAGAGAGCGCTGCCGTAGATGCTGAAGAGGACGCGGTGAGAGATGCTGGCCCCGCTCAGGCAGCGCCGGCTGTAGATGTACATGCCGACGCCGAGGTGGGCGTTGAAGAGAAGACTGTTGGCAACTCCCAGGTGCCAGATGGGGAACAATCTGTTTTGAAATTTAAACAAAAATGAAGAAATTCAAACAAAAAGTGTACAACAACTAATGTACATGCAGAGTTCTAAAATGTGTGCAGTTTTAAATTCAAGGTTTTTTATTTAGCACTCCATCTCATTGTTACATTCAACACAAACTAATTATCTTTAATTGTTAAAACTGTACTTTGAATAGTATTGTAAAGAGAGATGGGGAGGAAGAGGACGAAGAAAGGAGGAAGAGGCAGAGAGGCAGGAATAGGAGGAAGAGGAAGAGGAAGAGGAGGAAGAGGAAGAGGATGAGGAGATAGATGCTGGGGAGGAATAGGACAAAGAAAGGAGGAAGAGGCAGAGAGGCAGGAATAGGAGGAAGAGGAAGAGGAGGAAGAGGAAGAGGAAGAGGAAGAGGAAGAGGAGGAAGAGGAATAGGAGGAAGAGGAAGAGGAAGAGGAAGAGGAAGAGGAAGAGGAGAAAGAAGAGGAAGAGGAGATAGATGATGGGGAGGAAGAGGACAAAGAAAGGAGGAAGAGGCAGAGAGGCAGGAATAGGAGGAAGAGGAAGAGGAGGAAGAGGAATAGGAATAGGAGGAAGAGGAAGAGGAGGAAGAGGAATAGGAGGAAGAGGAAGAGGAAGAGGAAGAGGAAGAGGAGGAAGTGGAAGAGGAAGAGGAAGAGGAGAAAGAAGAGGAAGAGGAGATAGATGATGGGGAGGAAGAGGACAAAGAAAGGAGGAAGAGGCAGAGAGGCAGGAATAGGAGGAAGAGGAAGAGGAGGAAGAGGAATAGGAGGAAGAGGAAGAGGAAGAGGAGGAAGAGGAAGAGGAGGAAGAGGAAGAGGAGGAAGAGGAGAAAGAAGAGGAAGAGGAGATAGATGATGGGGAGGAAGAGGACAAAGAAAGGAGGAAGAGGACAAAGAAAGGAGGAAGAGGAAGAGGAAGAGGAAGAGGAGCAAGAAGAGGAAGAGGATGAGGAGATAGATGATGGGGAGGAATAGGACAAAGAAAGGAGGAGAAAGGGGCAGAGGGAGAGGAGGAGGAACAGAAAGAAGAGAAACAGGAAGAGAAAATGAGGAAGAGGACGAAGAAAGGAGGAAGAGGCAGAGAGGCAGGAATAGTAGGAAGAGGAAGAGGAAGAGGAAGAGGAGGAAGAGGAATAGGAGGAAGAGGAAGAGGAAGAGGAAGAGGAAGAGGAGGAAGAGGAAGAGGAGAAAGAAGAGGAAGAGGAGATAGATGATGGGGAGGAAGAGGACAAAGAAAGGAGGAAGAGGCAGAGAGGCAGGAATAGGAGGAAGAGGAAGAGGAGGAAGAGGAATAGGAATAGGATGAAGAGGAAGAGGAAGAGGAAGAGGAAGACGAGGAAGAGGAATAGGAGGAAGAGGAAGAGGAAGAGGAAGAGGAAGAGGAGGAAGTGGAAGAGGAGGAAGAGGAAGAGGAGAAAGAAGAGGAAGAGGAGATAGATGATGGGGAGGAAGAGGACAAAGAAAGGAGGAAGAGGCAGAGAGGCAGGAATAGGAGGAAGAGGAAGAGGAGGAAGAGGAATAGGAGGAAGAGGAAGAGGAAGAGGAGGAAGAGGAAGAGGAGGAAGAGGAAGAGGAGGAAGAGGAGAAAGAAGAGGAAGAGGAGATAGATGATGGGGAGGAAGAGGACAAAGAAAGGAGGAAGAGGACAAAGAAAGGAGGAAGAGGACAAAGAAAGGAGGAAGAGGAAGAGGAAGAGGAAGAGGAGCAAGAAGAGGAAGAGGATGAGGAGATAGATGATGGGGAGGAATAGGACAAAGAAAGGAGGAGAAAGGGGCAGAGGGAGAGGAGGAGGAACAGAAAGAAGAGAAACAGGAAGAGAAAATGAGGAAAGGGGGGAGAAAGAGGAGGAAGAGGAAAAGGAAGAAGTGGAGGATGGAGGAGGAGGAAGGGGAAAACTAAAAGGAAGTTACAGTCTAAAGAGGAAGAGGAGAAAGAAAGCAGGATGTACTCAGACTCAGTCAAATGTAAATGAGCATGCAAACGTCATTTTCTGCAGAGTTATTAAAACTTAATCAAAATAGACATTTTAATTTTCACAAAATTCAGAAATTGTTTCTAATTTTTAAAATCTAGTATGATGCGGTGTCCGAATATGGCCCCCCTAATGTTTAACAACCGATATCTGAAAAAATATCTTTGAAGAAACCACAAAATTCGTCAAGAATAAACTTCAAATGAAGATGAAAACAATGCCATACCTTATTTGCCTTAATGGCGATTTGCATTTCACTGCGCAAAAAAATCACATCGAAAGAGGGTGCCGTAATATGGCCCCCTTTTTACATGATTTAAAAGGTCCGTTTTCTTTGATAAATGATAAACTTTTCCAATAAAAGTGCCATGAAAGTGTTCTTAAAATCTTCAAGATTACATTTATCCACAAAATATTTGTATAAACTTGACAAATATGTCGAATCAGAGCCGATTCTGAAACGATGTAAATTATTCCCGTGTGCTGCTGTGCAAACAAATTTCCCATTCATTTGTACACACTTGACTTTTAGCGCGCAGAAGATGTTTTTTGCTTGCGCGATGAGTCTTATTGCGCTTAACCACAAAGGAAATAGATAAGCAAAAGAAGTTTACTGCGCGGAATTATCTGTGTTAATGCGCTTAATCAGCTGATAAGCAGGGGGGCCATATTACAGCACGGGCCATATTTGGTAGCCTGATCATATTAGTTTATTGTCAAATTAAATAACAGTGTAAAGTTCTGTAGTGTAAGGCATGGCAAGTTGTTTTCACTTTAATCAATATAAGTTTCGATTTCCCTCTCTGTAAAGTATATTGAGGGAGAAATTCACCAAAATAAGTTTGAACCTTCAGACCGAGCAGACAACAGGCTAAATATTAATGTATCCGCAACCACCCCTACAAGACAAGGGGTTAACAGCATGCTGCATTAACCCCTTACTCCATTGCCTTGAAAAAAGCCTGATAGTCAGCTGCCTTCATTGTCCAAGTAAACAATGGGGAATTCCCCTGTCTACCTAGCCTTAAAACTAGATGTTTTTCACACTATTGATCAATTTGATGCTGTGTATGTCTGTATAAATTGCATAACTGCTTTGGCCTTTGTTCAACAAACAATTATAGCATGCCTTCATTGAATCATTGTGTTAATCTGTTCAAAGCTGGTTGTAAAGAATTCCTTAGAGTCACAAATTGACCTATATTCATTGTTATATACTTTGGAATGCGATACAAAAGCCACATGTATTGACTATTGTCTTGTCCAGACACCTATTGAAATGCTGCACCCCTGCAAATAGTACAAGTCAGAGTACTTTGCAGAACCCATTGTCAGTTAGGTCATTCAGACACTAATCTCTGAAATAATCCCTTCAGCCTTTTGATAATACTGGCTGGCAGACAAGCCTAAACATGTAAACAACTGTTCTAAAAATGGGGTTGAGGGCTGCACAGTCAGAAAGCTCAAGCTCAGATTGGAGCTTCAAGTCATAGATCAAATAATTTAAAAACTGGAATTTAAAGTGATTCTGACATTGGAAAGCTCATGTAAGTTTTAAATTATATTCAATTCTAACCCCCTGTTATGTTAGGTTTGATTAATTGGTGAGATTTTAGCTAGAAATGATTTTATGATTTTTGCCAGTCTCACAAATTTGTTTACTGCAGCCTGCCTATGAGAGTGACCCTAGGGTGATCCGCAACAGACCGCAGCTTAGCTCTACAGTGTCTACACACACTAACAATAATTCCAATGAGTGGGACTGATCTAGGAACACTACACTTACCCAGTCAAAATGGAACGATCTAGTATATGAACAGCAAATGCAGTATGGCTTCCTGCTCCAATTACTGGGATAGCAGTGTAGCTGAGGCGATTTAGTTGTTTTTGGCAAAACATCTTATCAAAGTTCCACTTTTCAGCCATTTTTGCAACTTTTGGTGATCACCTTCCACTTCAGTCAGTCTGCTGCTGCTGTGTGAGCGATTGTCTTTAGCGCCATCTGTAGTCAAGGTACTGATAATGATAGTAGAGGGTGATTTCAAGTTTGGTGTTTAGGGCTGGTGTTAGTGTTTATCAAACTGGTGTTTGTGTGTAATAAACACTAACACCGGCCTTAAACACCATACTTGAAATCACCCATTGTACTAGATAAATTAAATCGATAATTTAGAATTAATGGATAAAATCATACATCGTTATGAAAAAAGATAGATCGATATTTTATTTGGTCTTCAAACATGAAAATGTTGCAAAGAAATGTGTCATCCATTGGCAAAAATGACAAGAGAAAAGAAAAAATAACAATAATGTAGGGGCCTACTTCATTACAATTATAACAATTTCTACAAAGAAAGTGGAAGCACGGGCGTCGATCTGTCATTGATACCCATTGATCAGGGGGGGATGGTCCATTCATCCATCCCCCCCCCCCCCCCTGATGAATGGGTATTACGTAAGTATCGACGCCCATGAGTGGAAGACATATTTCTTTACAACATGTGTATGTTTGAAGACCAATAAAATCTATCTTATCTTATTTTACAAACATATTGTAGGCATGATCACTTGCATGCCTACAAAACAACAAATAAGTATGCCTATTTGGTTACATCTGGTCACTGGACAAAACCATTATGTAATTAAATTCTTGCATACTCCTAAAATACAGAGTAGAAAAGAAATGTATACATTTTTTAATTATTATAGTATATGATGTAATCCTTAGACATAAGTGAAATGTATAGTATTTCAAAAACCACTTTAAAGTTATGCCTGTAAAGTGTCTAACTCCACGAAAAATACTTGGAGCTTCCTCGTTTCTCTTCTGCCGTGTTGTTTAGCTTATGGTAAGAGAAAAATAAAATAGGGTTAGATTTTTTCAAATGTCCCTTTGGTATGAAGATAATTATCATTGAAAATCATTATTTCAAAAGCGTTGATCAACGCTTTTGATAAAAAGTACAATTGTCCTAGCTGAACACGTCCGCATGCAGCACGCGTGAGAACATTCCGGAGATTGAACTTTGAGCCGAGCGAGTGCAAATTCCATGAATTCTGTACTACGTCTGTAAACATACACGGGTGCGAATATCTCAAACGGATCATTATTTACTGCGGCAAATGTATGGCAGACCATCAGTATTCGGTGATAAAATATGAACTCAATATTCGTTTTTTTCACTAGGTAAACAGTGTTCGTTTTCTTTCAAACTTTCACAAATCTTTCAATTGTATTTTACAATGATATTGATTTAGGATTGAAGTCTCAAATGTCATTTTGTGCAATATCTGACACTTTACAGGTATCACTAATAATTAAAGGGCCCTAGTAACTTTGTTGACATGTGCAAAAAGTGATGAATGGTTGATTCAATGTATATTGTTGTAATCTGATATGTCCACTGGGTGTGTGAAAATTTCAAGTTAAATGGACGTTATATATATATGGCCGAGAAATGAGCAAAAATGCAAAGTGTGAGCTGTTCACTAACCTATCGCACTGACTTTGTACATGGTTTCGACGATCCAGTGGATAATTTATCATCCAAACATCGTAAATATCTTTTTAACGATATGGAAATTTTAAAAACCGAAACCTGTCCCATGCTTTTTTTTTGCTAATATGAACACAATGTGAGATGTTGATTGCCCGAATGAGATGGCAAGTGCCCGAGTGTGAGATGTTTGTTGCCAGAATGTGGGATGCTGATTGCCCGAATGAGAGATGGAAAGTGCCCGAATGAGATGGCGAGTGTCAGAATGTGATGTATTGATTGTCCGAATGAGAGATGGCGAGTGCCCGAATATCGATGCTTTCAAGATCCTCGGGGGGGGGGGGGGGGGGGGTGGGGGGGGGGAGGGGGGGGGGGCTGCAGCCCCCAGCCCCGCGCCTCCTACGCCTATGCTCCTCGTTATTTCTATGCATATACAATTATTACAGCTTCTTTATTAAATACTCTTAAACATGTTGACGTGGCCATGGGGTTATCATCGTCATTACTAGTATATATTAATTGTATTTCCATTGTCGTTTTAATGTATTGTACCGTAATTTTCATTGTCAGGAATCTACACAATAACCAGCCATTAGGTTATTGTAGCCATAGCTAATTAGGTGCATGTCGCAGCGACCTGCACCTTACTCTCACTGGTGGCAACAAAATAATCATTCAGCGGCACTCGCGTTCGCGGCCGCAGCGGCTTCTACCATAGCCTTTAGTCAAGGCTCTATATGGCTTGGAGATTCTCTATGCGATCGCGAGCTAGCTGTGAGAGAGCTAAATACTAGTAAACTGGCTCCATATATAGCCTTTAAGCACTGGATTCGCAGTAATTTATTAATGAGCAAAGAGAATAAGGCATTACTATTCATGAGAGAAATCAGCAACCAATCAGATCGCTAGATGTGGATACCGTATGCCTAATCAGTGGCGTGTTCCACCGTGTATTAAGGGTTTATTTAGTATCAGATATTAATATTATCATAACTATCATAATGATAAAATATGAGATACATTACAATGAAAACTAAAGCATAGAATTACCTTTTTGCATCCATATCAAATCTCAACTCTTTATTTTAAAGGTAGTTCAGATTCGTCAAATGAGATGCGCAGCGCCATCTTGCATACACGTTGCGCACGGTGCGTAATGCACGTTAGCTCAGTGTCATGCGGTGCGCCCAAACTAACCCAGTTCAAAATGGCGACCCGCTGTGTAGCATCCCCACGCTTGATGCCCTTTAAAAGAAAACAACATATTTTGTAATGACGTACCCTATAAATAATGGACGCGTCCGCACCCGGTCCGGTGCACCGCGGTGGTATGTTCAGTGCAGCATACAGCATACGCTAGTCCGAAGCGGAGACCCTATAACAACCACTACTCTATGCCACTAACAGTGTATTGTGAAAGGTTGCGCGTTTGGTTTTACATTACAGCTTCCAAACGAAGACTAACACTCACAAACAGCTGATCAACCTGTCTTGTGGCATATGAATATGGGCTTCGTAGCATTTCTACGAAGATTTTCTATGTAAATAAAAGAAAATATAACTTTTCACGTTCACGAGTGGCGATAGGCTTCGCGCTGCCCCGCTCAAACTCAGCCTTTCGCGGTTTAATACAGTACCGGTTGTAGAACCTGCCAGACAGCACGATGCCTATTGGATAGGCTACTTCTACCATGGTTTGTAACTTTGTATTCCCAAGGCAATGGGGTGTCA